>OY720027.1:16457256-16505266 GCA_963082485.1 Eudonia mercurella
AAACTGTAGTTAACGCTGCCAGCTTCCGAAGTATTACGAGTATATTTTAAGGCGTTCACTTATTGCATTGATTAAATGTTAAATATTTATATAAAATACAGTGAAAAAATTAAACGCCCACCCGACCCAGCCAGGAATCGCACCTGGGTCTTCCGCAATCCGGGCGGCTGCGCTGACCGTTATGCTACTGGGAAGGCTGACGTAAGCGCTGAATTTTGTCACTGCTTTTTGATTTTGACAGTCAGGCCTGTCTGCTATCGTCTTCAGGATGCTGTTGGCTGCCCTCACCCGTCGCACCAGGGACGCTGCGCGCGCCCACATTATGGCATAGAAGCAGTCTGTGCGCGCTTCCGCGAACATCCCTGAGACGCTGCAATAGCGGGGCAGCCCATCAGCATTCTGAACGCGTTGTTATATTGAACGCGAAGGGGCATGCGATCGTTGCGTATACTTAGCACATAGGCTGCACGTGTAAAAATAGGTACAAAAGGCTTTAAAAAGTGTGATTTTTACTGTAATGGCAACAATGTTCGACACTTTAAATCCAGTGTTCGATAAAAATTTCGACGCCAAAAAATAGCATAGATTTACTATAGACTAGACTACGGGGTGATACAAAGGAAGCAAGTGGTCGGCATCCAATTGTTGCCACAGACAAATATTTTTAATTAGTAAAGGACAATGTCGATAACCAGTTCCTGTCGAACACTGCCGCAACTACCCTAGGCATATTGTATATCCGCAGCAGATAGATAAACAGATGACAGAAAATTTTAAAATAATAGTAGGCAAAGGCGGTCTTATCGCTTCCAGACAACCTTTGTGGCATTGGACAAACAGGACCGCAGCAGTTGTCCCGATATCCTTCAACTCGTATCGCTTATCATCGGGTAAGGACGCGGTATATCGTGCAACAATGGAAATTACCCTATCTACTCATGAAATAGTTTGTAGGTTGAATAGGTCGTGTCTATTTCACAAACACAGTAGTGTTTCCTTTACCCTAACGATCCCAAACATCCTTGAAGTTGACACGACGGCGGACAAGTTGAATATCGCAGTCCCATCTTCAACAATTTGTCAACAAGTTTCGTAGCTATTCCACTTAAGGACACTACCGACGTCGGCGTCACTAGGTAAATTTGTAGCTACGTATACAATTGTTTTAAACATCTCGTTTCTAATGAAATAGAGAACGAGAGAGAGAAGTGTTGATGGATGGAGGGGGAGAGGGAGACCAAAGACAAGATGGATGGGTTGTGATCACCGGTGATATGAATGTAAAGGGAGTGACTGTACAGGTAACGAATGATAGAGGGGAAGGAAGAAACAGACATATACCCCAAGTAACATGGGGCCAGGGCTGGAACAAGATCTCGTTTCGAATGAGATAGAATGTGCTGTTGTATTTTATTTAAGGCTTACGATCCTGAGAGTCCATCAGTGGCATCATTCAAACGTGAATTGAAACTACCTTCCCAACTTAACCGATAATCGGTAACGTTATATATTGTGTACAGTTAGATTATTTATGTGTACGTATGTATACATTATAAATTAGTTTAAGTATGGCAGACTTCCGTACCACAACGTAGCAGAGACCTCTTCTAGAGATAAGCTCACCTTTGTATACGCCTTGTATAACACCTGTTTCAATATACATTACACGTACAACAAAGGATTAATAGCGTATGCATTTCAAATTTCAAATTCAAATTCATTTATTCAGATAACATAGATCCATATGGTTAGTAACAATATGCACTTATTAATTATGTTAGTATACATATAAGTAATATAATATAATATAAAATAAAAAATAAAATAAAAATACTCATTATTAACAATTCAATTCAATTAATTCATGATATACAATTCAAATAGGAAATTTGATCATTATTATTATTATTGTTTATTTCATTACATCAAAAAAGTTTTTTGTTTTTAGTAACAAAATTATTTTACGTAAAGCTTTCGTGTTTTTAGGGTTCCGTAGCCAAATGGCAAAAACGGAATCCTTATGGATTCGTCATGTCTGTCTGTCTGTCTGTCTGTCTGTCTGTCTGTCTGTCCGTCCGTATGTCACAGCCACTTTTTTCCGACACTATAAAAACTATACTGTTGAAACTTGGTAAGTAGATGTATTCTGTGAACCGCATTAAGTTTTTCACACAAAAATAGAAAAAAAATAATTAAATTTTGGGGGTTCTCCATACTTAGAACTGAAACTCAAAAATTTTTTTTCATCAAACCCATACGTGTGGGATATCTATGGATAGGTCTTCAAAAATGATATTGAGGTTTCTAATATCATTTTTTTCTAAACTGAATAGTTTACGCGAGAGACACTTTCAAAGTGGTAAAATGTGTGTGTCCCCCCCCCCCTGTAACTTCTAAAATAAGAGAATGATAAAACTAAAAAAAATATATGATGTACATTACCATGCAATTTTCCACCGAAAATTGGTTTGAACGAGACCTAGTAAGTAGTTTTTATTAATACGTCATAAAGTACAGAACCCTTCGTGCGCGAGTCCGACTCGCACTTGGCCGGTTTTTTTAAATATACCATAGCTGCCGGCAAAACTTTGGAGAGTGTGCGAGTGAACTACACGATCTCGTTCACCCAGCCCCCTTCCACCATCGGGGTACCATACGCATGTTAGCCTACCATCCGTATGTTGTAGACATACCACCTGTCCGTACCAAGCGGTTTGCTAACTCTTTTCTTTTGCGAACCGCCAAAGAATGAAATGCGCTACCTGGTCACATGTTCCCTGTTCACTACGACCTGGGTCTCTTCAAAGCAAGAGTGAATAGGTATTTTCTGACAAAACATGGACCACCTTAGGCCACATCCCGCTCACCAACAGGCAGGTCGGTGGCCAAATGGTTATACAGTTTGCGTTTTAAAAAAAAGTTATAAGTTGTTTAAAAAGTTTTGTAATTATAAAGCGTGGAAGGTACTCTAGGGACATTAATATTTAACTGCGACGTGAGGGATGGACAATCTTGCCCTTGGTTTATCACTTTCAATAGAGAGACGAAACTTAAAGCATCTGAGCCAATGTTAGTCGAGTATAATTCCAGCAAGGTACCAAAGATTTTTATAAATTTCTTTTGAACAGTTTCAAGACATTTTCTTTGATTAGGGTACCACACAATGGAGATCTACTCAGTGTTAGTGCGAACCAAAGCACAATGCAATGTTATCTATGCTATTCTGTAACGGATCTGGAGAGCTGTCTGCGAGTTTCATTCACTTTTCTATCACGCTAACGAAAACGAGAATTTATTTAGGAAGTCAAAGTCAAAGTATTTTTGAAGTGAAAATTTCTTTAGCGGCGTTGTGCACTTTTTTTGGAATGGGTAAAAAATGTTAAACTCGCGTCAGGACACGTGACCTGATCGAAAATTCGTAATACGGATGGAGAGAAGACAGCTGGCGCGGCGTAATATAAATTTTTGATATAACTTAATATAACTTTTTAATGTAATATAAATTGTCATGTTTGTGTACGATAGCCCAATAAATAAATATTGTATTCTACCACATAAATGAGAGTACTTTTATACTGATAATTAAAGCAATTCGTGCAAAATTATTCCCTAACCATTCCAAAATATCAAAAATGCACAACGTTAATATTCAAGTTTTCACTTCTGCCGGCACTCCCAGAGTGCAACCCGTCGTTTTTTTTTTGGGTTGTATTTAATCGATCACCAAACTTACTTAACCTAACCTACAAAAATCCTAAGTTAGCACCTAAAAATATAAAGTTAGCACCTAAACTACTATTAAGATGCTAACTTAGCATTTTAGGTGCTAGCCTACTATTTTTTTGTGGATCAATTTATTATTTCTCTTCTTTTTTTTGTCAATGTTAAAATATTTTTTTTAAATAAACTTGAGAAAAGTGCTTTTGAATCGACCATTCATTTTTACCTACGAGGACGTCTATTTTTTAGCTGTGGAGAAGAATGGGTGCAAGAAACTCCACAGCTTTAATAGAATTAACGACAAATAGAAAAAAAATATGTCGTTACCCAATCATACAATATTTTATTTAATACATTTACAATTAAAAACTTTCAAGAGCCCGGAATTACAAGGAAGGTTTTAGTTCTCCTCGTTCGCCACCAGGAGGCGCTGCTTTAGTGCCATACAAATTCTCGTATGGTGAACAAAACTTGCACTCAGCAGAACGGCAGCATTTGACATAATCATTGAACCTGGACATAGAATTAGTAATCTAGGCCTTAGTAAGAAGCCTAAGCGTAGTTGACGCATATTTTCTTATACTATTCTGTGACCTAGGTCGTCGCATTCCCCGCGGGGGTACATGTTTTAATTAGCTTGATGGTTGGGCTCGTTGAAAAATGCGCTATGCAATTTTTTTTACATAGGTAATATTTTCCCATAGTGCTTGTCAAAATTAAGCCACTGCACACACTTAAAATAGCAGAATAGCCAACCAACCTATTCAAAATGTTTAAAAGTAATACGTACGAGTAAATAGGTTTCCCATTTATTAGCTCGTACTTTACGGCTTCGCGTACCAAAACAAAAGGAAACCAATATCAGAGAGAGAGCATAAAACACTTCAAAGTTAAACCAAAAAAATCCAATCAAGAGAGTTGCATGAAAGTTTTCGCAGAAGTAAACCCTTAACGTTTCACGAGTCAATAAACAAATGATTTACGGACAACAAAGGCGGCCAGGGGAATTACAAAAAGGATGAAGTAGTAAATCGAGGTGGTATCGGAGGAAAAACCGATAACCGCGGCGCTGGCGCCGCAGACCGCGGCCCGCGGCCGGCCAGACCCCCGAACTCCGAACATTGAACAGAAAAATTCAAATTAGCCATACGAAGTTTTGTTAAGAGCCTTAAAATCGTTTTGTTCCGATTTGAGGAAGGTTACGGTGGTCGTTTTAGTGTTAAATAATAAAGGATGTTATAATTAATGAGTTTATTGTATTAGTCCACAAATAATGTATAAGATAGTTCTAGTTAAAGTTAAATGAGTGTTAATGTTAAATGGAGGAGCTCGATGGCGGAGTGGTTAACGCGCCTGGTCTGCGAGTGCTGAGGTTAAGCAACTTTCGCAAAGGCCGGTCATCGGATGGGTGACCAAAAATTTATCATCTCGATCTTTTTTTTTTTTGAGACAGTTTGCTGATTGCCTCAGACGGCATTTTCAGCTTCACCGGGCTTTTTTGGGGGCAGCGAGGAACGTAAAGGGTCCCTCAAGCCGTGTGAAACGAATCACCTTCGGAGGTTTTCTAGAGGGAACGGCATCGCGCACTAGTGCGCGTCCCCGTGCCCTACTAGATTCTCCGAAGGGTTCGGATCGGATCGGGGGTAACATCTCGAGCTCCTCCGAGCTTCGGAAGGCACGTAAAGCCGTTGGTCCCAGCTGCATTAGCAGTCGTTAACAACCACCAATCCGCACTGGGCCCGCGTGGTGGCTTATGGCCCGTTCTCCCTATCCATCCATGGAAGGCTCGTGCCCCAGCAGTGGGGACATAAAATGAGCTGATGATGAATGTTAAATGAATGCACCCGGCGCGTTTGATACCAAAAAATGCACTGAAGTACAGCGCTCGTGTCAACCTAATTACCGCTGACCTGTGCGCGTACGTCATAATAGATGTTCGGTTCCATTGCGTCGAACACGTATAGTTTATGTTATTTTTACTAACTGTTTGTTGTCACTTAGATCCTATACAGCGCCGGCTCTAGGGTAGAGCGAGTGGAGCGATCGCTCTACATACCATAAACCATTGTCTTTCCTATTACATAACGAAATCTCCATTCTAACGTTTATCAGTTAGTTGTTATGCAAAAATAATGGAGCCATTTATGTCAAACCTTTCTAAGTATACCCATTTCTCTTTTCAGATCTAACCCGGAGGCACTGGTCAGTACAATAACATACCTACGATCCTTTCAAACATGTCACGAGTAGCATATTATAGTCGTACGAATCCGACGGCACAATGTGACCTTTGATCCATTCGATGCTCTCGAAAAAGTTAGACACTGAGCGCGGCTCTTACATGGAAACTCTCTCAAAAGGTCGCGCTTTTAATGAGATGAATACGCTTTGGCCGGATAAGCCTTTCAGTCATACCGTCCCGAATGCTCTGCCTTTTACTCGAACACAGCCTTTGTAGGCTCGTCTTTCGGAAACTATTTAACCTTTCGACCCTGCTGTGTAGAAATCCTTATCCCGCATATTACCATGATAAAAGAATTTGATTGCAATGGCACAGATATTACATTTATTGTAGTGGCTTGCACGTTTTATTCGTTATATTGTACATGGTGCCTAGTGTGAGTTTTGTTTCCTATCCGTATTCAATCGATTACGTTTACAAATACGATAATTAGTATGACATTAACGCAGCACCTGTCGACATACGAGAAGAGTTTAAAAAATTCCATACAAATTCTCGTTTTCGTTAACGTGATCGAATGGCGAATGAAACTTGCACTTGGCACCCTGATCACATAATATCATCAGCTCATTTTATGTCTCCACTGCTGAAGCACGAGTCTTCCCTATGAGCGGGCCATAAACCACCACGCGGGCCTATTGCGGTGTGATGGTTGTTAACGACTGCTAATGCAGCTGGGAACTGCACTTTACGTGCCTTCTCAAGCACGGAGGAGCTCGAGGTGATACATTTTTTGTACCCATCCGATGGCCGGCTTTTGTAAAAGTTGCTTAATCTTAGCAATCGCAGACCAGCCGCGTTAACTACTGCGCCATCAAACTCGTCAAAGTAATTAAAACATTAATGTTTGCGTTCTTGATTATTTTTCAGTCTCAGCGTTTTTACTTTTAAGGCTACGCACGGGATTGCGGCCTTTTTAATACACTTTTATCCCTACAAAAGATAAGTGGACGGATCAGTCGGGCAATCCAGCGGATCAATGCAAATCTCATTCAGTTATTCAATAGGGTGCAAATATGCATCAATGCTGAAAGCCACTATCTGAATGGTATATCCAACACTTTATTTACGGAAAATATTACGGAAATCTACAAAGAAGGGTTTGGTCGGTGGCAGGGTTTGTTTTAAGTCCGCTTATATAAGTCTGTTGCTATAACAACAATGTATTGTTGTGTTTCGAAAGTTAAGAGATAAGGTAGCCAGTCTTCAATAGTTGCTACAAAACAAGAATAAATATGTATGAATACCCACCACGTATGACAGTTTTTTCGAATCTACTCCCGAGACTCTGTGACCACATACCCCCCTAGACAAGTGGCAAAACGCTAAGGGGCTTACTAATAAACAAAGAATAAGCTTCGAATAGTTATTCCGTGTTTTCTCTCTTTTACTCTAATTTGAAAACGTTTACATGACAGGAACAAAACACGGAATAACTATTCGGACCTTATTCTTCGTTTATTTGTAAGGCACTAATAGAATAGAAAACAAATAGAATAATTAACTTCTTGGCGAGAAAGTGAAGAGTCATGTCTGCGGTTTTGTTTTATTTTCTAAAATTAGTGTTATGTCGAATATTAATGTGAAATAATGAGGGATTCTTAACCGTTAAATGTACGTGAGTGTGCATGAGTGTTGGCAAATCAAACAAAACAGTGCAACGTCACTTTTCAAATTCTCTCAAGAAGTCCGCCCGAGGACTTAGTAAAGCATCTTTACTGAGATGCTCGAGGGGTTGGGGGTATATCATTTCTCACTTCTCATTTCTATTATCATTCATCATCATCATACAGGAAAGATTTATTGTTTATTTATGTATACTTGTAAGAAAAATTACTTTGACATTGGCTAAATATGCTAATCGCACGAAGCCATCAATTAAAGGAGAAAAAAATAGAATGATTATTGTACAGGATTGACATAAGTCAGCATACGTATAAATGACGTCTACGTCAATCCCAAACAATAATAATCATTTTATTTAATTTCTATTCATTAGCGTTTTGCCACTTGTCTATAGGGGGGCAGATCTTGCACAGCGTTCGAACCACTCAAATAAAATCACGTCATTTGTATAAAAGTTACGCAAGTAATTTCGTAAAAAGTTTCATTTCAACGTGTATGTGTAGTGTTCGCGTAAACTCCATAAAACTCACATATCATGTTTTACCTCATTGTGGTACTCACATATCATGTTTTACCTCTTGGCTGATACACGCCTCATGTTAATATTTATTCCTAGCAATGTTTACTTTTCTTTAGCCAATTAGAAAATCAATTAGCCTGGCTTTGTCGAACTGTCTCAGCAGCGTAGCAATCGCGAAATCATTATCTTCCCCATCAATCTTATGCCGCCCAGCCATCCCTAATGAATTCCCGTTTATACCAGTTTCCCTCTTGTTCTCATTTTTGCTATTGCTAGAGAGATTGATTAAAACTTTTCTTTTGGGAACGCATTAAACATTTCATCGACAACTAGTTGATACTCTGAATGATTAATTGCTTCCATCAATATAGGGTTATTGATGGATTGTAAATCTTGCCATCGGTTTCTTGCGCTTTCATCAATGCTGGTAATTATTAAGATCTATTTCTTATTGCCTTCTTGTTGTCTTTTGAGATATTTGCATATTTTCAGTTCGAACATAATAAAATATTTTAGGAAAATAAAATCATATGGTAAAAACCAGAACACAACAAAAGTTAGTCATCATCATGATCATCATCATCAGCCTATACTAGTCCACTGCTGGACATAGGCCTCTCCAAGTGCACGCCACCGAGCACGATCCGCGGCTACTCTCATCCAGCTCAGTTAGTCATACTCATGTTAAAGTTTGCATGATATGCGACAAGCTTTTTTAAGATATTTTTTATATCATAGCTGACGGAAGCGGATTTCTCCCAAATTCTACTACTACTAAAAAATATCTAACGAACTGAGTATCTTATTATATCTAAGCTTTCGAAAGAACAATGACACCAATTTTGTCGTTATGGCAAACAGATATAGATAACATTATGGTGCCTAGCTAGACGGACTGAAAACAAGCTAAACTGGAAACAATACGTACGACTCACTGGGAATTGAACCCGATACCTCAGTATATTAGAACACAAGTGGTTAAAATATAATCTTATGCAGAGAGGCCCAAAGATCTGATGACTTGCAGCACGAATGGAAATAAAAACAATTGAACGAGAGAAGTGAGTACCGTCGGGCCAAAATTAATAATTTAGGCGGCCTTAACATCGAATGGACCGGAAGTTAGGTGGTTCTAATCACGGGCGCATTAATGTCGACAAGAGCCGCCCCTCTTTGACCGTTTATGGCACTTCGGAACTCGCAAATTGAGCTGCACGGCTCGAATTGGAGATGGGAGGACCGTTTACGTGTGTACCCTTAAAGTCTTCAAGGCTTGTAACATTCTGACATTACACTTAATGAAAATTCATGACTAATTGACTTCTAACAAGCCTGGAATACAAAGTGTTGATAAAAAAGTAAAATGCAGATTTAAATTTGCCTCCTGAGTAAATTATATGGTAACATAAAATATACACTATAATATATTGTTTTATAATATACTATAATATATTGTTTTAAGCTTTATTTTAAGTAATATATAATAATACTAGCACTTTACTCGGACTTCGTTCGCGTGGCTATGAGTATTAAAACCATACTTTTTTAAATAAAATATAGACTATGTTACCCGCAAGGAATGTAGTATTCTATCAGTGAAAGATTTTTTGGTTTTTATCCAGTAGTTCCAGAGATTACCCTCCGCAAACAAACAAACAAACAAAGTCACAAACTTTACCTCTTTATTGATAGTATAGTTATGCGTTAGTATGATTGCTAGTTCGTTAGTTCTTCCTTCACGTCTTGACGTTACCTTGAAAGAGCAATGGCCAAATGTGTAATGTATTAATTTATATTAATAGCATGAGGGCCTGTGAGAGAGCAGTAAAACTAATGGCACTTCGATGCAACCGGCTGCTTTTTTAAGGATAAGTACAAATTTGGTATTTCGTAGGTATATCGCCAATTCAATTATTAAAGTATTTTTACATATTTGTTATTTTTATCGAAATATAAAAACTAGGAATTTTTTGTACTTTTCACTTATGAAGTTGATAAAAAGCTATCATATCATCATATTACACCAATGTACGTTTTACCGATCTTTGACACTGTTATGTTAAAGCGTCTACAATCGTATGTCGGTGGATATTGGCCTGAAATTTCCCATAGTTAATGTCAAAATCAGGCAACCGACATACTAATGACATATTATTAATTTATCAGACTTAAGGCCCTGTTAGATTGTTAAATATTCATATTTGGAAAAAGGCTTTTGATACGTCATAACTTTCCAAAATTAAACGTGGATCGCACGAAAATCACCCTATTCTACGAGTGTCGAATACCCGTTTTGGGACGGTTCGCGTCGAGCCCAACTTCCCCGTTGTTTATAGAAGGCTGCGACGCGCCGCCTAAATCTTCGGCCGGGATTGCTTCGTAATCTAACGAAGTTTTGACAGCCCTCATCCCTTATTGGATGGCTCCAAATGACCACTTGTGACGTCTATTGCGACTGCCGACTCTAAAGTACACTCAGATGCTAATGTTAAGCGGCCACTCCGAGTTTTGGCCGTTCCATTTGTTAATACCTACAAGTCAACCGGGAGGTAATCTTGTTAACAAACTTTGTTCTCGGCCGGATTGTAGCACTTAACGACAAGTTGTGGCGTTAACGATAATATTATGCATCTTTAGTAGTTACCGTTTTCTTCTCAATACAGGATGTTTGGTAATATGTATATATTCCCGAAACGTACCCATGTTAACATGTCTATATAATACTATGCCAACGTCAGAAATTGGTAATTGTAAAAAAAAAATTCGACTCTCCATACAAAATGACCTATCAGCTGATCGAGTTAGTATAGAAAGTCGATTTTTTTTTTAAATAATATAAGGAATATATACATATTACCAAACATCCTGTATATTTACTGACAATATTTTACAAAATGTAATTATACGTATTTAAAATTGTACTCTTACGCCTGCTCTTACCTATTCATCATGTCAAAAGTGTTTAAGCAATAAGTTAGTCTTATAAGTAAGAAAACCTCCATAAAAACAACCCTAGGTATTCCCTGACGTAACCCTCTTAAATCAGGCCATAACCCACTACACCAACCTACATTGCACATAGTTGCGACTAAATACTGCCATCTCACGACAACCAGAACCAACGACTTAACGTGCCTTCTGAAGTAGGAAGGAGCTCGAGATATTTTTTTAACCGCCTCTGTGGTCTAGTTTAGACCACCGGTTTAGACCCAGAGGTCCCGGGTTTGATTCCCAGCGGGGGTACATCTTTGTGTACTCGGTTTGGTTGGTGGTAGGACTTGTTTGTCCGCCTGGCTAGCTACCACCATCTTATCTAAATATGTCGCCATAACAGCAATGTTTGTAGCATTGTTGTGTTCCGGCAGCTAGAGATAAGATAGCCAGTGCCTCACTAGTTGAGAAGTGAAGTGCCCGGGTGAAGTGCGCTTCCACCAAATGGCCTTATCATCAATTAACATCAGGTGAGATCAAGGCATTGTGCTTACCCGTAAATATAAAAAAATATATATAACTAAGTCACCCATCCTGTGACCCAGCATTGCGATAGTTGCTTAATTTGCGTAATCGCAACCCGAACGCACAATTCGCTGCGCCATCAAGCCCCTCTGAATCTTAGGCAAATTGAAAATAAATTACCAACTGAATTACGTCAACTCCACTCCCCCGATATTTATTTATTTATTTAATTTATTTATTGGATTACCGACATAAGAAACAGTATTTAAGATTAAGAATAAAAACAATGTTCTTTTAGTTAACTGCTCTTACAATTATGGGCAATCACAGCATGCATTAAAACAAAATTAATATTAAAAATTTAAAAAACGACAAATTCAATTAAATTTTAAACAAAATTAAATTAAATTATAAACGAAATTAAATTAAATTATATAAAAAAAAAAACAATTAAATTATAATACAACATTAAAACATTTCAGTGAATACAATAATTTTTAAATATATATATATATTTTTTTAATAATAACAAATACTAATAAATACTAAATGCAACCTAAAGTACTTCACTAGTTTTAAGACATTCCAAAAACGTTGGAAGGCTCTGAAAATGTATATCTAGTTCAGGCAACTTTTTAGTTAGATCGTTGTACAGACGAGCCAAACGAACAACTGGTGAACTGCAACCCATCCTTGTTCTACAGAATTTTTTTTTTAACAAACCACATGGATTTCTCGGCATTCTTGACGGAACACTATAAGCGAAACGATTGAGCAGCACGGGACTGTCAATGCTGTTGTTTAATAATTTATGCAGAAAAGACATATCCAGACAGCTACGACGCACAGAAAGCGGATCTAAACGAAAATATTTGACTTTGTCTGTGTAGGCCTTCAACGTTCTGGGAATCTTGAAGCGGTAGGATAGGCTACTGGTTAATTTTTTCTGTACTCTTTCTATTCTATTAATATGAACATTATAGCCTGGACACCAAACAGTGCTGCAGTATTCGAGTTTACTTCTTACATAACTATTATAAAGCAATATGACTGTTGAGGGTTTTTTAAAGTCTTTTGTGCTTCTAAGAATAAATCCTAGCGATTTATTTGCCTCCTTTATAATTCTGTCAATGTGATCAGAAAACCGCAATTGACTATCAATTATAACTCCGAGGTCTCTGGTGGCAGTAACTTCATCCAGCTTTTTACCAGCAATTGAATATTCAGTAAGAAGCTTGTTACGTTTTTTCGTAAACTTTATGTGGTGACATTTCGAAGTGTTTAGAAACATTTTATTTTTTCTGCACCATTCCTCAAGGCTGTCAATATCCTCCTGCAAGTACTGCGAGTCCCCCACGCATGAAACCGTCTTAGTCAGCTTAAGATCATCAGCGAATAGATAAATGTTGCAGTGCTTAATAATTCTTGCTATATCGTTAATGAATACGTTGAAAAACAAGGGTCCCAGAACAGAGCCCTGGGGAACACCAGATAGTGCAATGAAAGATTCCGACTGTTCACCGTCTACAGCCACCCTCAACGGACGTTTTGTGACGTATGAGCGACACCAATCCAGCATGTTGCCTGTTACACCAAACATGTACAGTTTGTCTAACAGTATTCTGTGGTTAACCTTGTCGAACGCCTTCGTAAAATCCGTGTAGATCGTATCCACTTGTGACCCTTGATCAACCGATTCCATCAAATCAGACGTAAACAGCACCAAGTTCGTGTTTGTGGATCGCTTTGCCATAAAGCCACACTGTTCTGTGATGATATGTTTTTGTATATGCCTGTAGATAATTGAATGAACCATCGATTCAAAGACTTTCGACATTGTAGAGATAATGGATATGGGTCGGTAATTATCAATGCACTCCTTTTTTCCACTTTTGTGAATGGGTACCACCCTTGCCAGCTTCCATGCATCAGGGAACGTGCCCGTTTGTAAAGAATGATTAAACAGTAGAGATAATGGCAAGGCCAGTGTATTTGCACAATTTACAAGAAAAACCGGATGAATATTATCCGGACCAACTCCTTTTGTAATATCTAGTTTCTTTAATCTTTTTTTAACTTCACCTGGATCCAATTGGATAGGATCGAGTGTATCAATTATATCTGTATTTGATTCTGGGGTATGAACATAGTTGTTGACGTTGTCATCTTTTTCATAAACTGAAGAAAAATGGGTCGCGAACATGTCAGATATGCGATGTGTGTCAGAAGTCATATTGCTGTTTAAAATCATATTATTAGGATATGACGAACAACTCCTTCTTAAATTTTTAACATAAGTCCAGAGGTACTTGGGGTTTTTTTTAATTTCAGATTCCATTATGCATATATATCTATTATAACAATCTTTCATCATTCTATTGCAATCGTATCTCAAATAATCAAATTCTAATTTATCTAGTGGATTGCCAAATTTTTTATAATTTCTATGAAATTTAAACTTTTGTTTCAGTAAACGTATCAACTGTGGTGAATACCAGACGGGATAAGACCCCTGTCGAATTTTTGTCATTGGTACATGGTTAGCAATAGTCTCGTCTATTATTTCATAGAACCGTGTCACCATCTCGTTCACATTCCCGCAGGACCCCAGCTCCCTCGACCATTGAACTGATGCAAGATAATCATTTATTGCCAAATAGTCACCCTTGTAAAAATTATTACGCCTTACTGGAACCGATCTTTTAAATGATTCTATTTGAAATTTTAGTTCAATTTTGAGTGCGGGATGAAATTTATCTATATTTCTAATAGGTTGTACACATTCCTTTACATTTATTAACTCTTTGTTGCATAAAATTAAATCTAGGATTTTTTTGTTTTTGTTACTTACATTATTAAATTGTTTTAGGTCATTTAGTATTAAAAAATCAACGAGTCTACACAACAATTCACAATTACCATAGCCCGCCGGTGACAAGCTCATAGTGTTACTATTGTGATAGCTTTGCCAGGCTATCCCACTCATGTTAAAATCCCCCGCAATTAATGTACATTCACTATCAGAACGCGATTGCATGATCAAATTAACCTTATCCGTAAATACTTTTAAGTTATTATTTGTAACTGGCGGTGGTAAGTAAACGGCACAAATGTTAAGCGTTTTTGCTCTTTTCCCTGATTTGGAGGTTACTGAAACCCATAGGTCCTCGCAACCACTCTCATACTCAGCGACTCGTATTGAGTTCAACCGGTGAGAAACCGCTATTAGTACACCACCGCCCCTTCTTCTTGTTGAAGTAGATGCTTCACGGTCTCGTCTGTACACATTATACCCACCTTCAAAAAATTCACAGTCAAAACATCCACCGTTGAGCCAAGTCTCTGTCAAAATGTATATATCATAGTTATTATTATTTATCTGTTGACGCACCTCGGTTGCACTTGTATTTAGCCCTCTAACATTTTGGTAGTATATGTTTAAACAGTCAATTGACATCAATTTTAACACGTTAACAAAGACAAAAACTCAAATTAAAATAAAACAGCAAAATAATAAAGATTGTTAAAATAATAAATCACTATACAATATTAGAGAGATCCTGGTTATTCTTAATTAATTTGTATTCGGAAGTGTCAGTCTTTCTCATATATATTTTACCTCCTCTTACCCAAACAAATTTGTAATTTAGCTCCCTTGCCTTGTTTCGAGCTGCTGCGTGTAGTGCTTTTTGAACAGGTGATAGATGCTCCACCACGAAAACCGGTTTCCTGTCGCCACCAATACCAAGGATATAAATAACAAAATGGAATCTCATGTCATGAATCGAGTAAGACCGCTTAAAAACAAACCCTTGAAAAGTAAATTGGGGAAACAGGCTTTGTTATTGAATAATTCATATAATCCTTCTGATTAACATTCTAACTGGCTCTGTCAAAAACAAAATGGAAATGTATTTCGCATGTCATGCTGGCCGCTTAATCTGCACCTGAATTAACCAGCAAGCGGATTAAAACAACTCTGGAGATGATGTTAGTAGTGTTGCCTTAGTAAAGTGATAGCTGTAGGGTTAATAAACCAGATGCCTGTCTGTATTGCGAATGAACACTACTTTAGGATATAATAATATTAGTTTCACACTGATTGATTGACTGATTGATTTTAGAATTTCACAGCGCTTCTTTTAGGTAATACTGTCAACCACGTTAATAACTAGTTAGTTCTAGCATTTTCTGGTAGCGCATCTATTATACTTTAACAAACGTCATAACCATCATCTACCAGTAAACATGTGTCAAGAACAAACCAAGCTACATCATCATCATCATTATCATCAGCTCATTTATGTCCCCACTGCTGGGGCACGATCCTTCCCTATAGATGGATAGGGAGAACGGGCAATAAACCACCACGCGGGCCCAGTGCGGATTGGTAGTTGTTAACGACTGCTAATGCAGCCGGGACCAATGGCTTTACGTGCCTTCCGAAGCACGGAGGAGCTCGAGATGATAAATTTTTGGTAACCCATCCGATGACCGGCCTTTGCGAAAGTTGCTTAACCTCAGCACTCGCAGACCGGGCGCGTTAACCACTGCGCCATCGAGCTCCTCACCTACATGAACCAAGCTAAAATCATGTTTCTTAGCTTGGTTTTAGCTTATTAGCTCCATGTAAACACCGACAGAACAATCGATAAATGAAGGATTTATCTATATTATTTATTATGTTTATATATTTACACATAAACTCAAGCATATAGAATGTATTTGAATAAATTGGGCGATCCAAAGCTCTCGGTGAGTGAGGCGTCGATTTTGATGAAATAAATTAATGAACGCCAATTTGCCATTAGGAGGAAATGCGTAAAAATCTCTGGCGATTTAATCAACTTGACTCTCTAACCTTGTATAAATTTATTCGGAGATCGGCTACTTTGTGCTTTACGATATCTTTTTATTATACAGCTTTTTTCATTCGGCTTCAGCATCATTTATACGTATATTGATTTGAAATCTTAGCTTCAGTGATGTTAAAACCAAAACAACACCAGTTAAATAACGAGAAAGACTTCCGGTCGAGTGTTCGATAACACTGCCTGTTTTACATAAAATTTGTATGAATAATGAGATCTAAAATAATAATTATCTCAGAATAATTATTAACGGGTTTCTTACCATGTTTTTGTTGTTTTTGCGTATCCGATATTTTGGCACAGTTTACTTTGATAAAACATAAAACAAATCCCGTTACTAATTACTCTTATTGTAAATGACCATGATAGCGTCAAAAGAAATAATTCTTTCGACAAAAAAGCTGTTTTCTTGCAGTTTTTAGGTTAGTCTCATAGCAAGAGTTGTTCAGATTAATGACTATGTATTTTCCACTAGCGGCCGCCCGCGTGGTTCCCGTTTCCGTGGGAATATCGGGATAAAAAGTATCCTACGTGTTAATCCAGGTTATAAACTATCTGTATGCCGAATTTCATCCAAATCCATCCATCCGTTGCAGCATGAAGAAGCAACAAATATACACACGCACATACACACAAACTTTCGCATTTATAATATTATTGTGATGTGATTCCTTAAGGGGGTGCAGCGCGGACGCAAAACTGCGAGTTTCAAGTTTCTTTATGATAGTAAGCGAGCGGCGCGTGGCAGTGGTGTGACAACGGCGCACGACTACGAATACGCACGCACACTAATATCTTTACAGAGTAGGCTGGTGATTTAATTAGAGCAATGTTTACTTTCGTAAAATCATAGGCGTTTGGGTAAAAAATTATAAAAGTCTTAATATTTTCATATTCATATTTTTTTATTGAAAAATAAGACAACAGTGCCCTGCGGAATATCAATACAAACATTTTGATGTCGGATCATTGTTTCATTTGTGCTGTATTTACAAAGTTTCTGAAGAAATAAGTTTTTATATATCATTACTTTTACGTATTGTTAATGCAGGTTCTGGGTATTTGTTTCAAATTCCAAGACAACCATGCCCTTGTGAAAGGATCAAGCTAACCTACACTAGTTCTTTTAATGTATATGACCTATTCAGCGCCTAGCACCAGTGACTTAAAAACACGTAAATTTTCGAAATTCCGCGCTGCACCCTCTTAAGAAACTTGGCTTCAGTATCCCCAAATACACACAAGCGTTATGTGACAAAAGTTTTGCTTATTATAAATATCTCTCCTATACCGTTTAGCCATAAGTATAAAGAGTATATAAAGAGTCATAGCACAACTGTAAATTGTGCTATGACTCTTTCTTCGAATCGTCACAAAGTCATCAGGCTAATAGCCAGCCTATTTGTCATAGTTGTTGAAGTCTGCACATGTTCCTGACGTAGCTTAACGACCACCATCAATAAGATGGGACCCTCAGGCCGATAGTTTAACCGACCCTGAGAAATATGAAGCTAGTGTCTTTACATGGAATATAGTAATTACAATTTGTTGTAGTAATTGCAGTTTGGATAGTATAAATATCAAATGGAGGTAGGATAATAAATTTTTCAATTTGATTTTGTTTTATAATCATAATCTTTATTAAAAGTTCGTTTATACGGTTTAAGATATTTATTTCTTAATAACAGAATACAATATTCACTTACATTTAGTTTGTACTAAAATATACAAAAAAAAGGAGCGTCGGAACAGTTGGTCTATCTTTCTTTCGTCGGTCGGTTCGATCATCTATCTTTATTGTTATATATTGTTAACAAAAAGTACAAATCTATTATTAATTAATACTATTGCCTGAGCTAGGTAAACCCTGTTATTCAGGTGAGAATGGGCTGAATCTAAGTTATTTATAAGTCAAAAAAATAAATTCAATTTATTCAATATAAAAAATGGACCATAACTGACGTGTTTCTGATTTAGGTTCTTTGCACTTGAATTTTGATTCCCCTTTTTTTACTTAAAAATATTTATAGCAGAAAGTCTCCGATGAGTAAATTTTATACTTTAATAAAAGAATAATAAATATGCACGGGTGGGATACAACAAAGATAATCAGGGCATCTGGCCCGGAGCCGGGACCTCCCCCCGCTTACAGAAATGGTTTTCATCACTAATTTTGAATTTGAGTTCGGCCGCACTAAAACTGCTTTTGATGTATTTTTTTTTATTTGTGGTCTTCATAGATCTTCGTGGTGTACATTACATATATACTTTATTTATTTGATTTGGCCTATATCGTCTCACCGTTGGGCAAGGACCTTCCCTTATCCTACCACTTATCGCAATCCCTGGCGGTTTGCCACCTTTCCTCTGCATAATGCTCAGTTAAACTGAAGATGTAATTTTTTCTATTCTTGTTGATGTCCATAGGTATGTTTACACTATAGTTTGACTTTGTTTTTCTTAAACAATTTTTGACTTTTACGAGAGTACTGCAGTGGTACTGTATGACATTGTAGAAATTGAAACTTTGACCTGATGTAAATTTGTTAACTTATTTTTTTATTTTGTTTTTTTTTTATGTTGTGGTTGTCTTCCATATTTTTTGTGTTTATTTGTAATGGAAAGTGTCCTGCTATAATAGGGCATTTTCCAATATTTTTGACGCTGTAAGGGAGAAAAGAGCTGGAAAGCTGCTTAGTTTCTTGCCGGTTCTTCGCAGTACAAGATCTCCCGCCCAGAGTAGACTTACGAACCGATGGCATAGTGACATTCACAAGAGCTACTTGTAGCCTAAACTGAATAAATGAATTTGAATTTTGAATTTTGAATTTTTTAATGCTGCTAATAGAGTTTAAATTCTAAAAGCAAAGGTTATAAAACGGCAATTTCAAGGAAAGAGCTTTTTTTAACTTTCTTTTATTTTCGTTAATTGGCTACCATACACAAGACATAGAGTATGGTATTAACAAACAACCAAGTACAAAACCAATTATCGTTAAAGAACTTGTCATACATTTTTGGAAAACCTTTGTAATAACTTTTCTATGCCACATAGGTACAAAATACACGGCTCCGAATAAAATCTGACGCGCCACATCTACCAAACGGCAGACAAAACATTCCATGCACATTTTGTATCGCGCAAACGTTTCAAAGCGCCTACGCTACGCCTGGCATCAAAAAAGGACAGTGCAGAAGGCAAGCTTTATACTTACAAACGCACTCCTGCAACGAATACATCATCATCATCATCAGCTCATTTATGTCCCCACTGCTGGGGCACGAGCCTTCCCTATGGATGGATAGGGAGAACGGGCCATAAACCACCACGCGGGCCCAGTGCGGATTGGTGCCAGCCGGGACCAACGGCTTAACGTGCCTTCCGAAGCACGGAGGAGCTCGAGATGATCAATTTTTGATCACCCATCCGATGACCGGCCTTTGCCAAAGTTGCTTAACCTCAGCACTCGCAGACCGGGCGCGTAAACCACTGCGCCATCGAGCTCCTCTTAGCGACGAACACATACACAACTTATCACGAACAAGGAATCTGGTAACAGCTGCGCTCGGGTTGTTCCGACCTGTTCCGTTCCCATCCGATTCGAACCCCTCGGAGAACCTATAAGGGCACGGGACACGCACTAGTGCGTGATCCCCTCTAGAAAACCTCTGACGGCGCTTGGTTTCACACGGCTTGAGGAACCATTTAAGTTTCTCGCCACCCCTATAAAAGCTAAAATGCCCAAAGGCAATCAGCAAACTCTCTCAAAAAAAATTGCTGTTCCCAGATCCGTGCCCGTGCAAGGGGTCTATGTGTGAGTGGCTCGAGCGCGGTATGTATCGGGTCTTTACCTATGAAACTGACGTTTTTTTAGGTGTATTACTTCTAATAGTCAATACCGGTTGTTAATATTTTTATACACCTTTAATAAAGACTATGTCACTTAGGCTTCAGTAATAACAATGATTATTCATTTTGTGTTTTTATCAAATTTTTTTTTGAAATTGACTTCTTTTTTGTTCGCGGAATTGACCTTTTGTTTCAATGTAGCTTTGAAGGGACTTGTTTTTTTGTTTAATGTCTGCTATATACTATCTATCTATGAAAAGTATGATTTTATAAAAAATCTTCATACAAAACGTCAATTTCATAGGTAAGGACCTAATATTAAGCTTACCTTCTCCTTATTTGTGGCCTGGCTGATATATCCCGGCCTCAAAGTTGCAGCTAGTGCTTGTCTAGCCACGAGTCCTCGCCACTCAGCCGCTGTTGGAGTGCCATCCGCCGTCTCCTAACCCGTTTGCTGTCTGTGAAGTCCCGCATCCTTTACTCGGATATATCTATACCTGCATGCTTTTTTTCATTTCGAAATAGAAAGCTCTATTTGCAATATGGTATAAAGACTTTGATTGTGTATATTCTAACGTTTTAACATTTTGATGATAACATATTGCGTTAGTATGTATACACATATTGCGATAGCATATAATCTATGCTAGTGCTATGTTTATACTTACAACATGAAACAAATAAACCTCTGAAAGTATTCTTTTAAGAATCGATTTCATTGAATTATTATAATCGATCGATTTTTGAACTGAAGCCAGGTATTTTTTTCTAATAAAATAAAAGTAAAATAAATTAGTCTAGACAGCCGAAACAAACTATTTCTACTTCTTGTATTGTCCTCGTATGTCTTTTTGTATGTTGTACAATAAAGAAAAGTTTCATTCTTTTTCATTTCATTTTCAAAAGAAATTAAAACAGAAGTCAAAGCTAAAAATAACAGTGAGTCGAGGTCCCAGTTAGGTTACCGAAAAACAGAAAACATCAGACAGTGCCCGCCTGATTACACTGCCACCGTTTGTGTGTCTTCTCCATTCGTGTGCGCGCCTTTGAAATGAATCCGCGTGTGTTTTTTTAGTCATCTACCTACAGTATGATGCAGTTTTGTATTTTTTTATTAACCTATAACTAACCACTGCTCAGAATTTATTTAGAGATTTTAATGAATCTAAATAGCTTTATTTATGTATAAGAAGGTGTACCCTAACCCGAAATCCTGACCTATGAAGAAACAAGCTCGACAGCAGATTCTAATATACATTGATACTAATTCGATCCAAGCCCGAGTCCAACGCGTTACTTAATTTGCTGTAATAAATTGTATATTTTAAGCTATCGGAACACAACAATGCTACGTTGTTATGCCGACAAACTAAACCAAACACTAACCGACTGCAATAAAACCCCCTCTTTAAATCAGACGGATCTTTTTATCTCAGAGTGCCAGTCTATAAGCCCTACTAGACTACAGAGGCAGTAAGAAAAAGTATCAACACTTCACATTTCGTTGGCCGGATAGACTCAAAATCTGGGCCAATGGCGGGAAACTGCAAGCCATCTGTGTGTTGCCTGGCTTTTCCTTGGAGTGCTCGCGGACAGCCGGCCGCCCCGGATAAACCCCTCATTTTACGGCGGCCCCACTGAAAACGTGCTCATTTAAAATTCACATGACCTCTTCACTTTGATCAACCAACAAATTAGATTCTTAATTAAATCTGACGTTTATTAAATTACTTTAACATCGAGATTGTTTTATCAGTGTTGTTATCCAACATTATTAATCTTGGCCAGATTTAACCATACACCTATGTTATAATGGTTAAATATAATTTTACGCAAACTTTGCTGAAAACAATATACAAATTGCAAAATTGTTGAAAAAAAACACACGAACGGGATTTGACTTCTTTGAATAGGGCTAATTTGGCTTACAAAGTAAGTGTAATAGTGTTGATAAATTTCGGCGGTTTACACAAAGCCACGATAGCATACCTGGTAGTGCCAGTGCCAGTGTCTAACCCGGTATTTTATGGGGTGCGAGTTCGAATCCCACTCGTACAATATTTTTCAACATTTTTTTCCAAATACTATACAGGTCGACTTTTTTATAATCATCCAAACCTTCTGAGATGACTTCCGTGATACAAACGAACAACTATTTCTATTGGACCAACTCCCTAAATCGAAAAAAAATCAGCTGTTCCATACATTTTGATCGAATGAATATTGATGTTTTGTATGGAACAGCAGATTTTTTTTCGAGTTAGGAAGTTGGTCCAATAGCTGTTCGTTTGTATCACGGGAGTCATCTCAGAAGGTTTGGATGGTGATAAAAAAGTCTACCTGTATTTGGCATACCTATGTTATGTCAAATTAATTAGGGACTAATGACAACTATGTTGTCTAGTTTTTTGGACTTCAACCAATATTAACGTAGACAACTAAGCAGCTTGTTTTCCGTACTGTGTCAGCGTATGTCTTTTAGCTAGCATTTGACAATATAAGTCATTGTGAACTGTTAATATAACCCACTAACTGTGCCCGCGGTTTCACCCGCGTTAATTAGCGAACAATCTAATTTTCCCGTTTTTGCAACATTTTTCATTACTACTCCACTCCTATTAGTCATAGCGTGATGTAATATAGCCTATAGCCTTCCTCAACAAATGGACTATTAACACAAAAATATTTTTTCAATTCGCACCGGTAGTTCTGGATTAGCGCGTTCAACCAAACAGACAAACAAACTCTTCAGCTTTATAATATTAGTATAGATTTAAACTACCAGCGCAGTATAATTTCCGATTTGTACCTAACAAGGGCAATGCCAATTTTGCTAGATAAAGGGTCCCTCCCATTTATCGGACTCGCCTGAAAGTGACAGACTATGGCTGAATGCGGCGTACCAAGATGGTAGCAAGCTTTAGATCGAAACTGTATTTACCTAAAGCTTATATCTATAATACTATTAGGGATAAACACCGGTCGCTAACTATAAAGGGTTCACATGTCAAACGCAGGTTAACCATCGGTACACGCCCAAGCAATTTTTTTTTGTATAGAGTATATAGTTTGTACTTTGACTTAGTAAAGATAAGATAAGATAAGATAGTTTTTTTATCTTAGCTTAGATACACAACCTTAAGCTATGTTATTGATGTTAAGGTATATAATACCTAAGCTGCTTAGCTTTACAAAAGATTGCCTGTGTCTTAGGTGCACGCTTGCACACAGACTGACACAAACTGTCAAATTTTCTTAATAGAATTTGAACTTTATGTCCTTCACTAAAGTTGAACATTAAATGAAGAAAGTACCTACTTTAAACATTACTTACACCCTAGTGACCACAAATTGTGAAAAGTTTTACTCTCGTACAGTTTTTTATTTTTAATCTGTGCATCATGTCACTAATACCTTTACTGGAAAGCGTGAATCTCAAAAAGATCCTAGTAGCCGAAAAGCGTAGATTTAAAGGGGGACAAGCGTCAAGCTGTCCGGATTTCTATCAGCGGCAACGGGCGGGCCGGTGAAATCCCCAGGATTTACGCGCGATTAACAAAGACAAACGTCCTTTTAAAAACTCGCACAAAGCGCTTTAATTGCCGCCCTCCTTTAATGAAATAAGACGAACATCCGGTGCACCGAACAGCTTTACGTCACACTCTTCCGGCTTTACTTTATACTGTTTCGTTATAAGCACCGAATAAAGAGACCAAGAAGGTCAGCTACCTACTTAATACATACTTTGTACGGAAACGAATTTTCGAACAGCTCGGAACAGTTCGAGCGCGGCTGTTGCGAGATTTCATGTCCATGAGATGCCTATTTGTGGTTGCTAGAGCGTTTGTAAGAAGCCTACCTTCTGCAGCCTTCTTATTTTGTGTTATAAGGGAGGAGCTCGAGGCGTTGCATTGCAATCTGATGTGATAGGTGACCAAAGTAATACATTACGAACTGCTCCGTATTTCGGAATGCACGTGGCTCAACGTTAAGTAATTCGAAGCCTTGACGTGGTCTAGTTAGTGGTTATTAACGTACGTGCTCAGTTTGGTAAGTGATAATTATGATAGGGCTTGTTTCAATTGTGTCCACCAGTGTAGCTACACCCCCGTCTTTTCTAAGTCTGTCTTTATAGTAAACTGTTGAGGTAACACATATTTATATAATATACATATACGCATAGTTATTAAAAGTATTATAATTTATTGCTATTTAATGAAATGTTATGTAAGCAAGCGCTAACATACACTCACCGATTAAATGCCTGAGATACGGATAAACTAGTTTACTTAGTTTAGGTATCACTTCGGTTATTTTGCACTTCTAACCCTAAAACGTTACAATATATATAAGCGGCACTCTTGTAATGCATTATATTATTATGCAGACAAATGTTATTTTATAAGTTTTGTGTATTTAGTCTTCAGCAAATACATTTATTCTTATTCTTATTCTTATATTTATAAAAGAAAACCTACCACCAACCGAGTACAAAATTATGTATAACTACGTACGTTTGGAATCAAACCCGACACCTCTGAGCCTGAGACAGTGTCCTACCATGCGTCTAGACACAATTAACTGATAGCGGTGACGGCTAGTGATTTTAATTTAAAAATCAGAACATTGGCACTGATCCTTTATTGCTTCATTCCAATCTTCGTCGAAGGCTTCGAAGGTGGAATGCAATCTGTTCGTGGACCGGATCGCGCGACCGGATCGAAACAAGCAACTGACAGCAAAGTCAATTAAAGTGGAAACAACCCCGTATTTACTGAGCCCGGACTCCAATAATACGGCTGAAGTTTTTAAAAGGAACTAATTTAAGAGCTTGCCGGCTAGACTTCTCAAAGAAGCAATCGTGATATTCTTGCTCCAGACGGACGCTTCTCGCTTCTCGCTCCATGAAAAATTTATTATCACTGTTTAATTGCTTGACTTCACTTGGCTTGGCGTTTTGTTTCATACTTCGGTATTTTTATTTCTTTTAACAACGCCTGGAAGCGTTCGGCCCGATATTCGGAGGTCAGGGTTCAATTGCTGGGTCGGGTAAAGAGGGTGTTGTATATTTCGATGTATAACCCGAGTTTGTTATCATATAATTGTAGTGTTTGACATACAAAATAGTAATAAAATCGACAAATGCAATAACATAATATTAGGTAAAATGCTCGAGTTTGTCATAAAAAAATCATGAACAATGGACAAACCTAAAAACAACTTTAATGCGCTGTTATTACAGCGACACCAATATAAACGTATACGCTACGATATTTCGTAGCGTATACGTTTACCTAACGTTTATATTGTTATCTTTGAGTTAATAAATAGTTTTTATTTTATATAATTTGTTATATTTATTTTTTTAATCTTTATGTTTTGCCTCTTGGCATGTCAATTCCATTATAGCTAAACTACTGACTTAACTCTATTATTATTATTAATAGAAGGGAAAAGGAATCATTGACTGCAAAACTTTATTAAACTACACAAATATATAGTGACCTCGGAATATGGGTTATGTAAAAGGCTTTCATTAATGTCAACATCTAGACGGTTAATGTTAAATTTGTTTATGAGTGATGCCCTCTCCCTTCGATTCCTGTCACATTCCATCTATAGATGTTGTACGTTTTCAATTTTCCCACACGTATTACAATTGGGCGAGCTTTCCTTCTTCATTAAATACGCGAACTTCTTCAATGGAACTATCCAAAAGAATTAGATCCGGTCACTAGACCGGATCTAATAATAATATTATGCTATGTATTTATTTATGTATAAACCTGCAACTTTAGCTATCCTATCAGCCTCTTCGTTACCGTATATGCCAATATGAGCTGAAACCCATTGCAACCTTACGGTGATGTCACGCAAGCTTAACTCACGCAGCTGGGCGAGAATATAAAGGCTATCGGTACGCCTTTGTATCCAGAGCTGCATCGAGCCGTTTTATTTAAATTATAGTTTGCCACATAATTCAATGCTTGCTGCTACAATGCTGAAATTGGTATAAGCTCCAGTGTCTAATACAAACACTATTTTTGATTTTAAAACATTCAGATTTGGCTCGTGATACATCGCAAAATGCCGCTCCCGGCACTTCATCGCTCTTTGATCCGTCCGTAAAAACCATTTGCCACCCATTATATGTTATTTGTTATATTTGTTTCGAGTTCTAAGGCAGATTTACTTTCCTTACCTTTTACTTCGTACTTACTCGTCTTTACCACTGGGTAGGTAGGTAAGTGAGGAGCTCGATGGCGCAGTGGCTAATGCGCCCGGTCTGCGAGTGCTGATGTTAAGCAACTTTTACAAAGGCCGGTCATCGGATGGCTGACCAACAATTTATCATCATGAGCTCCTCCGTGCTTCGGAAGGCACGTAAAGCTATTAGTCCCGGCTACATTAGCAGTCGTTAACAACCACCAATCCGCACTGGGCCCGCGTGGTGGTTTATGGCCCGTTCTCCCTATCCATCCATAGGGAAGGCTCGTGCCCCAGCAGTGGGGACATGCAATGAGCTGATGATGGTGATGATAATGAAGTAGCCGACCTACCTAGTGTTCCTAGTACCTACTCGCTATATTCGCATTTACGTTTTCGCGCCAAAATCCTTACTAGATCCTAAGCTTTACGTTTCCGTGCAACGTGACGGAGTAATGAATAGCCCCCCTTTGATCGTCACTAGAGCTGCAAAAATTTTAACTGCGCAAAAAGTGTAGCATAGAATAGAGATACCTAGATTAACACAATAACTTGTTATTGTTTTATTTAATACTTCGTGTCCTTTTATGACAGGGAAGGCATTTTCCAATATTAAACGCTGTTTTGTTGCCAAAACTGAAAAAAAAATTTAGTATTTTTTATTCAACCTCACTAACGTGGCGCTAAAATGCCAATTGCCAACGAAGTGGTGAATAAATCGTTGTCATTTAATAACCGTAGTGAAATGCCAGCACTTTACCAATGATTTATCCAGCGGGACAGTTCCGTATGCTGCCAAGAGCGCTTCCAGCTTAATGGGCCATTAATGGGTCAATTTTACAGCCAACACTTCTGAAATGCACCGAAAATATTGTCAAGCTATTATACGATAATACGAGAGAGCATTGCTGACATAAAAAGTTTACTGTCTTGCACACAGTTAGGTTAAGTTTCAAATCAGGTCTTATTGAATCTTATTGAAAATAAAAGCTGTTTTTAACAAACCTTCAAGTTCAAATTACTTTATAGGCTAGTGATACATCTTCATGTAATAGGCAAGTTTTTCTTTTAAATCCATAGAATAACTCGTTGCGAGGGAAATAGAGTAACTAATAGACACCTGAATTCAACGTTCTAGGTTGATAATAATTTTACAAAGAATCCTCATTAAGCCCCATCCGTTGATAGGAGGAATCCAATTTGCATTCAAAACAACAGCGCGAACTTTGGCCGGGTCTGTTTGACGTGCCTCCGCCTGGACCACGGCCAAATTTTGTCTTGTAGTTACAAGCAGACGGAGATGAACGTTCTTCCCTTTCTATCACTCACTCTCACTGTCTCTCATTTGGGTTGACGAATAGGTAAGTAAAGTAGTAAAGTAATAGCCTATAACTGCCCCACTGCTGGGCAGAGGTATAAAGAACGATATAAAGGTGTTGATGCATAAAAAAGCCACTGTGAAAAGCAGATTTAAGCTACGACCAAATGACCACAATAATTATAGAGAAAACTATTCTATGTTTCCAAATCGCTGCAATAGGGCGTGTAGGGATGCATTACGCTGCCACATACATAAATCCGTAGAAAATACGAACGACACTACGAAAGTTTGGAAATTTCTTAGGTCGCTTGGAATTGGTAAGTCAAGAAATAATGCTGCTATAATAATATAAATATTGATTCACTGAATCTCCATTTCTCCTCCTCATCGTTTATCAGTGATACCGACAAAGCCATTACGTTGCAAACATTGTCTACCTTACCAGTTCCTAATTTTACTCCCTTTGCATTTGACCAACTATCGGATTGCGACGTTAAGAATAGCTTGTTATCAATAACTTTTAATGCGGCGGGTAGTGACGGTATTAGCCGCAATATGTTAGTACCGATCCTTGATGTCATCCTTCCAGTCCTTACATTCCTTTTCAACAGCTCAATCTCTAATGCAGTATTCCCATCCTCTTGGAAAGACACTCAAATAATTCTTCTACCTAAAAAAAGTAATGTAAAAGTAACATTCACTGAATACCGACCAATTTCCATTCTTCCTTTCATATCCAAAGTCCTCGAGCGTCTTGTCCTCAACCAAATCAGTAAGTACCTTTCTTATCACAATCTCCTTAACCCATTCCAATCTGACTTTCGTCCAGACCACAGCGCCGTCGCCACTTTGGTTAAGATCACCGACGACATCCACCTTGGAATGTAAAACGGCCACTTAATTGTGCTAACTCTGCTGGACTTCAGCAATGCCTTCAACACCGTTATCTTTGAAATTGTTTTTGCTTTACTTCGATCACCTAATATATCTCCAACGGCAACTAATTGGTTTCATAGTTATCTGAGCGGACGTAGGCAGCGAGTTCGTCTTAAGGAGAAGTTCTCTTCATGATGTGACTCGACGGCTGGTATCCCTCAAGGTGGCGTATTGTCTCCTCTTCTGTTTGCAATCTTCATCAACTCTATTTCAGAAAAGCTTTCTACTTCTTACTACCTATATCCCCTTCAAGCGTCGAGCAACCACCAGGTGGCCGATAACAATTAAAATTCTATTACGTCTGGTATTCGCGCGCTCGAGCTCATATGCAGACGATTTGATTTGCAAATATATTGTCAGGCACCACTCGTCAATCTTTCCGAAGCTATATTGACCACCAATACAAATCTGGGAATTATCGTTGATTGGGGTCGAGCCTTCGGACTTCAATCCTGGAAAAACGCAGACTATTAGTAATTGGCAGTTCCAGATTGCTCTCTAAGGTCGACTGGGAAACCCTTCCTAAAGTTAACTTTGATGGCGTGGACATTCCTTCCAATCAATCTGTTACGAATTTGGGTGTGGTCATTGATAGTTGCTTGAGTTGGGGGCCGCAAGCTTTACGCATCGTGAGCATCCTTGAGGAGGCTGCGCAACTTTTCACCCACTGCCACTAAAATTGCGCTAGCGCAATCTCTGCCGCTTTCAGTTATAGCTTTTGCTGACGCCTGCTATCTTGACCACACAGAGGACCAGCTAAATAAACTTGAGCGTATTCAAAATGTTCGTATTCGGTTCATATTTGGCTTACGCAAATATAACCATGATTCTGAGTACCGCTTAAAAATTATGTGGCTTCCCATTAGTCTTCGCCGGAATACTCATACTCTCTCTCTTCTTTATAACATATTGTTTAATCCCACCTATCTTTCTTATCTTAAGGAAAGTTTCAGTTTTCTTAATTGTTCAGGTTCGCGTTCATTACGGTTATCAGAAAACTAAAGCCTTAAAACCCCCCACACAGCACCACCTTTTATGATTATTCTTTTACCGTCCAAGCTGTTTGTCTCTGGAATTCACTTCCAGTTGCGATCAGGCGTGCGAAATTCATTCACAGATTAAAGGAGCTCGTGAAAATCTTATACCTTTCCATTTAACCCTGTCCTGCTACAAAGCTGCTATATCCGCACTTTCCTACCTGAGACTATTATTATGTATAAGTAGGTTTATTTATTTATATTATTATGGTATATTTATCGTTATTGTTATTTTTGCTTAATTCATAAAATACACACTATTCTTGTATGTTTTAATAGTTTCACCTTTGATCTTACAGTTTATTAGCTCTCTCCATCCGATTGGTTGTCTGGAAGAAATCGTTTGAAAGCGATATGATCGCCAAATTGTAGCTTTGTAAGTTATTTATATTTGTGTTCATGTTTATATTTCATAGTGTTGCAATAAAAGTATATCTTTCTATCTATCTATCTATCAAAGGCCTCCGTAATTGAAATCAAGTCCTCACTACAATTGAAGGGTAGGTAATGACTTAATCACCACGCTTGCCAAATGCGGGTTGGTGATCAAGAACCCGGGCTATGCATCGAAAAATTCGAAACACACTTTGCCTGACCTGTGAACTGAACCCAGCCAACCAAACAACCCAAAAATCCCAACCCTGATCTGTTTGTGATGTATTTAGCTCAAAACGTAACGGAACAATTAGACGTAGGTAGCGTACGGAAATCCATGCCAAATCTATGAAGTGCCATAGAGCAAACGACAACGTGAACCGGACGATTCCATTAATTCACCGCCCTCAGAGCGAAGCTGGACAAAGCCTCAGCTAATCCCCATTATCCTAGCACAGCAACTATCGAATGTGCTGACTTAGCTATGTATGTAAGTTTGTCTGCTTTCCAAATGTAAATAGGTCGTAAGGAAGCTTTTGCTTTTAGGTACACTTGGTACCACTTTTTCTTTTTTGTATTCAACATGAGGAACATAATTTACGTACACTCTGAAAGCAGTTTTTGGGCTACTGATTTAAGACAGTTTTTTTTATCCCTAATAAAGCACACTTGTCTAGATAATGCTTGTTCATTATTATCTTGAAAATATCCAGGTTGTACCATTAAATCCCAGCACCAACACCATACTGCCAGACCAAAAGATACTGTAAGCTCTTTCTGCATAAAACGGAACGCACCTGATTAAATTTAAATTAGGGTATACAAGCTACTAACTAATTATGAGACGACCAACACCTCAGTCTCCCTGTGACCACGAACCCTGCAAACGGTTCGAAACGTCAGGAAAAACATTAAAAAGTAATGTGTAAAATAAACGCGAGTAGATCCGTAAAAGTTGTTTCATTTAAATGCGAAAGTAACTCATAATGTTTGTAAGGCTGATTTCATAACGCGCTATCTTTGGCGTGAAAGTTTAAATCACACAATGTGCTTGGGCCACAACTATTTTGTACTAATACAATTCGCTGTTAAAATCACCTATTTATTAAACAAAATCACGACAATCAATGAAATAAAGGAACATTATCAGAAAAACAATCAACTACTAAGTATGATAAGGTGAACTACAAAACAAAAGTAAAAATATTATTCAAAATATACACATTTAGGTAATATATGGCGTTTTGGTTTCTAGTTTCCTTCAGCAAAAGTTTTTATGAGGACTGTCACTCATCACTGACAAATTTCATCAAAATCGGTAAAGTAGTTTTAAGATATCGACTTGTATTCAATGGACACTAAAAATAGTGATTTTTTTTTAAATAACATGTTACTCAACCTGTTTGTTATCTAGGTTGAATAAAAAAATTACTGATCGGATATCTAGCTACTCTACTGAACGGCGAAAATCTCAAGCTCAACATATAAGTATCTCGTATAATTAAAAAAAAAACACAAATGTTAAAAAAATTTCCACGAGCAGGATTCGAACCTGCACCCTTCTGAATATTCAAAAAAAGTTGGCTGGAGATACTTAGAATCGATAACAGAACACGTTTCAACAGTTTTTAGAATTTTTGTCTGTTTGTCTGTTTATTTGACCGCGCATCACGTGAAAATGGCTGAACGGATTTGGATGAAACTTTGCACATAGACAGACCATGACCCGGACTAGGATGTAGGATACTTTTATTCCGGTAACAGGTTCCTGTGGGATAGTGTAGTCCTCGCGAACGAAGTCGTGGGCGACAACTAGTATTAATATTTATTAAACAAGTAGGTCAGGTTTTTAAGGTTTTTTCTATGCAAACAGAATAATGTATTTGCAATTATGCACAAACTTTTACAACACTTCAAGGTTACGTAACATATAAGCAACGTTACCAGTAACATAGAAGTCACATAGAAGTAATATAGTAGCGTGATCACATTGAAAATCACGCTTTTCAAGGTTATAAATAGGCCTAAATCACTAAATTTTGTTGATTATTAAACTAAAACTAATAATTAATATTTTTTCCATACTTGTGTTATCTAGAAACTAGTATTAGTATATCGTATACTTACCTTTGCGAAACACCCTTAACAAGAATAAGAAACATTTATTGATCTACACAGCACAATGTTCTTTCTTCTGTGACAACACATAACAATGACAATAATAAAAAAGTACTATAATCAGTACCTTCAGTAAAATAGGCCTTTAGTCTCCTATCTGTTCTGAAATAGAAAAAAGTTCTTTAAAGTTAGAGATACCGCAATAATTAGTCAAACAATCTGCACGCATCGAAATACTGGAATTGTAAGTAATTAAGTAAATGCCTACCGAATGCTTTACACGACGGTAGATGCGAACAATTATTTTAACCGAAATTCTCTCCGTTTGTTATCTGTCTGCTAACCTCCTCGCTACGTAGGTATCATGATGGCACACACAAAGAATTTCTATTGTTTTGCCCCACAAATTGGTAATAGGTCTACGTAACATCCTTAAGAAATTAAACTTTAATTTACCTAAAGCTGTTCTAGATTATACTCATTTTAGCAATATTATTGCGAATTAATTTTAATTTAAGTCTAAATTCCCACAAGCGTGAATTTACATTGCAGCTTTTGGTAATCCGGACCACAAAATAGAGGCGGCCGTATACTTAATTTGTGTCCGGACCATGAAACCGGACCAAGTGTCCTACTCTAGTAATTTTATATTATAATTTTATAGGTATTTTATTTCTTTTCCATGCAAGTAAACAAATAAAACAGCACAAAAAAACACCTTTATAGAAAATTGTCTCAATCAAACATTAAACAAATCAAAATATTACGTACTTATTTATTTTCTTAAACCAAAATATTTATATTTTTACTAGAATTATAAGTGAAAGAAAAGACCTACTCGTGGTCAATTCATCTTTTACTTTGTGGTACATACCTACATAGGGTAAGTAAGCAAAAATGTAATTTTGTCTTGGTCTCTTTCATATACTTTTTTTTAACCCAAGTCAATGCGTTACGCATACCCGACCCGGAAGGGGCCAAGGTTATGTGGGACTCACTAGTCCGCCTTAGCACACATACTGACAAGAGGAGAGGCCTCACGCCAGCTGTCGTAGCGTAGCCATGACCGGGAAGGGAAGACAGAGGGGCATACCCACTATACCAGGGGGTCTGCAATCCGAACGCGAACGACGGAAAGTAGGAAATCGCCTAGCGAATCTTCTACCCTCCGCCAGCGCTGCCTGAATGGCCCACCGTAACTACAGCAGAAGGCTGTCCTCAAAAACTCCTTGCGAGACAAACTCGCTTACGGGGGGGCAAGACCTGGGCATAACCCCGTCTCCGCCTCCCTGTACGTCTCCGGCGAGCCGGGCCAGAAGAAGGGTCATCTTCTCTAGCCCGCTCAGCCTCCTCCTTGAGTGCAATGACGCCTTGACAGAAGTCCTGCCTGTATCGCCGCACTCCAGTCTTTCATATACCTAGGTAACTAAAAAATATTTACTAATTATCTGTAATTAACGTGTCATTGTATGGTACTAAAGCTAAATGTTTGTGCTTACAAGACTTCAACAGTTTAGTGCAGGCAGCCTTAGAGCATTTAACCAATGCTCTAAGCAGGCAGCACATGAACTTTTGTTCAATCAGAAATTCAGTTTTAAAACCGGCAACGCCATCTATTGTAGCTCGTAGACAACATTTGTAGACAGATTCTCGGCTAACTTCACTCTTAAAGTTTATTGGTTTTATAGCTACTCTTTGTTTTATAGCCATCATTACTTATTGATCTAAGCTTGTTATTGGTAGACCGCAGAGTAAAACAGCCAATAGGCACACTGTATAATTCAACGTAATAGAGAACGAACTTCAAAAAACAAATTGACGTTCAACGAATTTGACATTGACAAGAAAGCAACTGTCATTTCGATGACTGTACAATCGGTGTATCCGCCTTGAATTTAATTGTTTTAAGTGAATAAAGTAAGTAATAGTATTTATATTGCACGTATTCTTATTAATTTTGTAAATTTATTTCATAGTTTCTGATTTAGGCTCATATATCATTGTAATATATTACGATCAACACCAGAACTTGACGTCATTAAATTCCATCTCAAAACGAATCAATTTCGCTTATTCTTTGAGTAAAACGAACGTATCCCTTGTTTATAAATAATTTGTGTAGTTAAATGATTTTATGTAAAGAATGTCCACGGAAATAGAGTGGTCTGGAAGTCTCGTTTCTGAATTTGAAATTAGTAGTACTATTGTATTAAAACACATGTTATTGTGTTTTAACACAATAGTATGTAATTTACGATGTCATTACTCAGATTTTTGAACTTTAAGAGACTGTATAATAATGAAGTATACTACATAAGTAGTAGGCACACTTTTGACAAATACAAAGCATGGTTAATTGAGGGCTATTAGGAATATGTGTCAGCTCCTTGATTGAGTGACACCCTCATTGCTGTTCTATTTAATATTATCATCTATTATCACATATGTGTGCATACTTCCAACTTTTCTAGATAACACTGATAGATAAGATACTGTTAGTACTTGTGTATCTCTATCCATAGGCTTTGTATACTTTGAGTAATAATCTGTTTTATATTGTTGTAGGTAACAGGGCCCTAAAATGGCGTCCCAAGTTCAAGCACTATATGACTTCACGGGTGAGCCTGGCACCACGGAAATGTCAATAAATTCTGGTGAAATATTAACACTTCTAAATACAGAAATTGGTGAAGGCTGGTGGGAAGGAAAAAACAGTAAAGGAGAAACTGGCCTTTTTCCTGCAGCATATGTGAGAAAACTAGCCCCTGAAGAGTCTGTTCATACTAAAACAGCACCAGCAGCTCCTAGATATGATCAAGCGGCCGATGAGTGGGGTGATCAACAGTATAGTGCAGGTGATAACAACTACCAGCGTGGAGCATCTCATGATGATGGCTGGGATGATGACTGGGACGATGATACATACTCAGAAATAGGCCCAGCACAACAAAACAAGGCACACCATAGTCAACAAGCCCCACTAGCCCCCCTTCCCGGCATGCCAATCAATGAATACAATCAGAATATTGACGACACAACATCAAATTTTAGCACATCTGTGGGTACAGTTAGGAAAAGTAAATTTGCCCCTTCATCAAAAGTGAGCGGAGAGAGCTATCTACTTGGCACACTAAATGTAGAAGTGCCAGATTCTGAAAAAGTGTTTATTGTCCAAGATGAAGAAGGCTATGTTTGGTCAGCACAGCCTCAGCCATATTGTGTGTCTGTAGCATCCCCTAAGAAAGAGTCCAAGTTTAAAGGTATCAAAAGTTTTATAGCATACCAGCTAACACCATCTTTTAATAACATACAAGTTTCCAGAAGATATAAGCATTTTGACTGGCTTCATGAAAGGTTACAAGAGAAATTTACACTCATACCTATCCCACCCTTGCCAGACAAACAAATATCTGGTCGCTATGATGAGCAGTTAATTGAACGCAGAAGAGTCCAACTTCAAGAGTTTGTAGACTGGATGTGTAGGCATCCGGTACTGTCAAAGAGTGAGGTATGGCAACACTTCCTGACTTGCACCGATGAGAAGAGATGGAAGGCGGGCAAGAGACAAGCAGAACGAGACAATTTGTTAGGTCTTAATTATTGTATATCATTAGTAGTACCTGAAAAAGCTTTATTACAATCACAAGTGGATCACATCACTGAACAGTGCCACACATTTGTAAGTAGTATGGATACTTCTGTCAAAGCGGTGTCAAGCATGTGTAACGCACAAACCAAGAGGTTCCAAGGACCGTACAAAACTGACTGCCAAAAAGTTGGTGAAGCCTTCTACAACTTAGGTAATGCCCTCAGTTTAGACGAAGGCACTATAGTTTCAACATCTAAACTCACATCTGCTATTAAACTCACTGGCGGTGCTTATATCGAGATTGGGCGCATGTACGATGAGCAACCGAAATACGACTGGGACCCATTAGGTGACAAATTCCACTTATATAAAGGCATTGTTGGCAGCTTTCCAGACGTCTTAGGAATCCACAAAGGGGCTGTTCAGAAAAAGAGAGAGTGTGAAAGGCTCACAGCTGAACACAAAATGGAAGTAGCTCAGTTGAATGAGGTATTGAGGAGAACTGATGTAATTTCTTATGCACTTCTTGCCGAAATCAATCATTTTAAGGCTGAACGGACCACTGACATAAAAGCAACAATGCAGAAATTCCTCCGGCAGCAAATTACTTTCTACAAAAAGATTGTTGACAAACTAGAATCGACTCTTCAACAATATGATGAGTAAGCTTCTTTAGAATTATGGAATCAGCTAAGTTATAATATTTGTGTAAAAAAATGGCCTTGGATATTTCTAGTTTACTTTTCTAATCTAAATTATTTTGTAATAAATCTGTATAAGTACATGTAACTTTTATACACAAACATAATATAATCCAAAGGGTTATTTGTAAAGTTTGTAAACATTTGGTATAATGCAGAAGAAATTAATGAATTTACATGCATGTGATGAAATCATGGACTGAATGTAAAGTGATTTGTATGATACACAATCTGATAGATTTTACAGACCGAAAATATGCTGTATATATTTCTTGCAACAATCGAAGACAATCTTCTAGGATTATTATTTTTTCTATGTCATATACATATATATAAAATTTACCTATTGTGAATGAATTTTTTGACATTTTGTTTCCAGTTTTAGGTTAAGTGTTGTACTATAATATTCCACTTTTATAAGATATTTTATAGGCCCTGCTAATTGAATAAATAATGTAATTCGTTGAATGTATTTTATTACTTTCACCAAAACACCTTGTAAATCCTGATAGGCATAGAAACCTTAGTAACAGAGATTAACATTGAGCCATTTAATGCTACTTAGTAAGTATATTGTCTTATCCATCGATTATCTACTAAATCCGATATACTGACTATGCTGACCCCAATTATATTTCTATTCCAGGACATTTCGAGAAAAACGAAAATCTACAAACGTCACAACACTAGTTAGTTACAAGCACCAACTATGACTTGCATGGAAAGTTAAAAGACTTTATTATATATTGAGGATGACAGCCGTATCCAGAATATGAATACGCTGAGCTAAAACATAGAAACTCGTTTGAATGAGAAGAGCTTTTTGCACTGAAGTATGGCAGAGGAAAAGAAGAAGGACGGCAACGCGCTATTAGGGAAGAAGAAGAAGATCAAACCGAAGAAGTCGCGCGACGCCGACTGCTGCAGCGTCAACTTCTTGAAATGCGTCCTGCACATATTCAACGTAGTGTTTTTGGTAAGGAAATTGACAAATAAATATTCTATATAAAGTAGTATGCAGAAATTAATAATTGCTGGACAAAAAGCTTGATATATGCAGTACCTTCATTTATATACACTGTAGACATCTTGACGCCTATAGGTTTATATCTTCCACGAAAAACAGCATTGAACTTCTAAATTTACATACTAACAGGAGGGGCGAATTTTAAAATTCACCGGTCATCTCGAAATTGAAATTAAGAGCAAAATAGAAATACCGGTTCAAAAGTTGCCCCATGTAGTGTGAGTTTTGTCACCATTCGATCGAGAGAGCGTATGCTACAATTGGTATGGCATCAAAGCAGTAATAAGTTGTTTACATAAGTTCTTCTTTAGGTGGCTCTCTGCTTCGATCCCATACAAAATAAACTTTACTCGTTCCAATACTAAAAAACATACTCAGGGTAGGTAACTATTGCGAGTTTTGGTATGGCAAAATTTTAAATGCTCTTAATGCTATACAAATTCTCGTTTTCGTCAACGTGATTGAATGAATTCGATTAGTAAATAAAACTGACAATATGGTTCCTCAAGCCGTGTGAAACGAATCACCTTCGGAGGTTTTCTGGAGGGAACGGCATCACGCATTAGTGCGTGTCCCCGTGCTCTACTAGATTCTCCGACTGATTCGGATCGGATCGCTATGCACTCAGTACGGCACACTGGTCTTTATGGCATATATGGAGTCGCTAAATCAAAAAAGTTATTTTTTTTTTATTTTACAGTTTGCAGGCATCGGCGTACTAGCTGTGGGAGCGTGGACGATAGCGTCGCGGCACCGGTTCGTTGCGCTGCTACCGACGCCCACGTACCCCGCCATAGCGTACCTGCTCGTCATAGCGGGGGGGCTGGGCGCGCCGCTGAGCGCGCTCGGCTGCTGCGGCCTCAAGACTGAGAATCGGACGAGCTTGTTGTGTGTAAGTGGTGTCTATTAGGTCTAGCAGCCTTTTGATTTTATAGGCAAAAGTGGCCTCAACTTGGCTGATGCGGCCTCAAGACTGAGAACAGGACGAGCTTGTTGTGTACTTGTGTGTAAATGTTGTCTGTTAAAGCTTTAGCAACCTTTTAACGTCATAAGAAAAGTCGCTGGTAATTCCGCTGTGCGTGCTCGGCTGCTGCGGCCTGAAGACTGAGAACCGGACCAGCTTGTTGAAGTGTAGACGTATAGTGAAGACAACATCGCGGCACCATTTTGTGGCGCTGCTATCGACGCGACGTCCACGTACCCCGCCATAGCATACCTGCTCGTCATAGCGGGGGGGTTGGGCGCGCCGCTGAGCGCGCTCGGCTGCTGCGGCCTCATGACTGAGAACCGGGCGAGGTTGTTGTGTGTAAGTGTTGCCTGTTACTTTGGGGCACGAGCCTTCTTTATGGATGGATAGGGACAACATAACATAAACCACCACGCGAGCCCAGTTCAGATTGGTGGTTGTTAACGACTGATATTGCAGCTGGGGCTAACGGCTTTACGTGCCTTCCGAAGCACGGAGGAGCTTGATATGTTGCGTACGCCATGGAAGTCCTCATGTGTTTAAATGTTGTTTGTCTTTTTGACGTCATAAAACAATCGCTCGCAACTTTGCTGTAAGCGCTTGGCTGCTGCGGCCTCAAGACAGGATTAGCAGCCTTTTTTGCCTATAGGTAATTCCACCCGCATCATCCCGTGGGGCTTCAACTCTGCGGGGTATGTGGAGTTAGTCTGATGTTATGTTAAGATATGATATGGCGGGATCCCAACCACAGGCGTGGAGGCGTGTCGTCCTCGTCGTCCCGGACAAGGACGAGGGCGGGGAGACGCCTCTACGCCTTGAAGAGTTTATGCGGGACATCATTAGCAGCCTGGAAATTAAAAAATACATTAAGGATCCAAAATAAATAGGACAATAAAGATTTATACTTATTTTAAAGGTAAAACTAGTACATACATACATACATCACGCCTTTTTCCCGGAGGGGTAGGCAGAGACCACCTCTTTCCACTTGCTGCGATCCTTACAGACTTCTTTCGCTTCATCCACATTCATTAGTCTCTTCATACACGCTCGTCGGTTTAGGGTACTCTTGACCTGACCTTTTTAAGGACTTCCCCGATTTGATCCAGGTACTTGCGTCGAGGCCTTCCCCTACCAACATTTCCATCCATACTCGCCCTATATATACTTTTAGTCAGCCTGCTTTCCTTCATCCTCTCAACATGTCCGAACCATTTAAGCATTCCTTTTTAAAAAACTAGTCTCATTGTATAAACAAGAAATCCGCCGTTGTGGGGTTAACAGAGCGACTCCACTGTGCATAACTTTCCAGCAAATTATATGGGCTCCGTTACGTACCATTGGACCGTGTCGAGAGGCCATACATCATTTTAACCACCTATGTGGTCTACTGGTTAAGACTGTCGGTTTTAGACCCAGAGTTCCTGAGTTCGATTCCCATGAGCGTACATGTTTGTACTCGTTTTAGTTGATGATAGAGTTTGTTTGTCTGCCTGGCTAGCTGCCACCATCTTATCTAAATATGTCGCCATAACAGCAATGTTTGTAACATTGTTGTGTTCCGGCAGCTAAAGATAGGATACCTAGTGCCTCAGTAGTTGAGGATTCCGGGTGAAGTACGCCTCCACCATTGGCCTAACATCACCTAACATCACGTGAGATGAAGGCAATGGGCTTACGGGTGTAAGATATTTTTTTTAAACACTTTAATGTGAGTAGCACTTTTGTGCTCCGACTTAAAGTGTTAGAAAAATAAATTCTGTCGAGTGCAACGTTTGATATAGTAGATAGTAAATGGTTCAAACATTAACCGATTTCCGCTTCGTGCAGTCCCCTCATGCTATTACTGCAATCCTCAATTAGGGGGTCTGCGTCATGACGTCATTTTCTCGCGGTCATGCCATTGAATGAGTTGGGTTATGTTGACTACCTACCTACCTTACTTGTAGCAAGTCGCCTGCCATGTTAGGCGTTCTGAAATCAACCTATAGCCAAAGTAAGAGTAGATATTGTTGATAAATTTCGGCGGCTTGGACAGAGCCACGATAGCGTAAGTGGAAGCGTACCTGACCCGGATTGTCAAAGGGTACGGGTTCGAATCCCGCTCGTGAAATTTTTTCAACGCTTATCCAAATTGTAATTTGTTTCAAACAAAATTTGCTTTAAAATATATAAATATTTATAAAATACAGTGAAAAATGAAATGCCTACCCGACCCAGCCAGGAATCGAACTTGGATCTTCCGCAATCAGGCGGCTGCACTGCACCATTATGCTACCGGAAGGCTGACGTAAGCACAACATTTTTTCACTGTTTTTTAGCGGCAGTAGTGCCATCTATCCAACGGTTATATACAGCAACCGATTGGCTATGTTTTTTGCTCAATGAGCGATTTTGTTCTTTGAGCTTAACATATCCACAATTAAGAAGTTTTGTTATAAATTTGATCACCCAATTGTTTAAAGTAGTGACTGATAATAATAATAATACTTAAGGTGCAGCGCGGACGCAAAACTGCGAGTTTCAAGTTTCTTTATGATAGCGAGCGAGCCGCGCGTGGCAGTGGTGTGACAACGGCGCACGACTACGAATACGCACGCATACAAATATCTGTACAGAGTAGGCTGGTAATTTAATTAGAGCAATGTTTACTTTTGTAAAATCATAGGCGTTTAGGTAAAAAATAATAAAAGTCTTCATATTTTCATATTCATATTTTTTAATTGAAAAATAAGACAACAGTGGCCTGCGGAATATCAATACAAACATTTTGATGTCGGATCATTGTTTCATTAGTGCTATATTTAAGTACAAAGTTTCGGAAGAAATAAGTTTTTAGATATGATGTATTTGTTTCAAATTCCAAGACAACCATGGCCTTGTGAAAGAATCAAGCTAACCTACACTAGTCCTTTTAATGTATATGACCTATTCAGCGCCTAGCACCAGTGACTTAAAAACACGTAAATATTCTAAATTCCGCGCGGCACCCCCCTAATAATAACAAACCGGCTTATAGCTGAGAAAAAAACACGAACTTACCAATAATAATAATTGTGTTTATTTACTTGCAAGATCGCAACCTGAAACGTGATTGTTATCACTGTCTGTTATTTGAATATTAACCAATGACGTAAACATATTTATCTACACTAATGTTGTAACATTCTACTTATGTTTCCAATACTTGACTTATAATTACTACTGTTATAGCGCAGACAACAAAACACTCAATTTAAGCAATTTCACATGATGGTATAATATCCACATCGATATCGTAAAATCTCATTATAACATCAATAAAACGCGACCAATTAACCTGGCGAGCCTTATGTCAAAATCCTCATACAAGTTGTATAAAATTTTGATATTAGGCTGGCTTTTGAAAACAGTTGGGTTATACGTGAAAACTTCGTCGAAACTACTAAACTTACATACACAAAACTCTTTGGTAAGATCTTGTGCCAATTGAATAAAAAAAGAACAGCGCGCGCTCGCTCCTGATTGGCCCTGCGCGCGCAGCTGCGCTCTCATTGGTTATTGGATGGTGGATGGATTGGTTTGGTTGGTAATTAACATTAACTTTCAAAATTGTACCATCCAAAATTTGAACAATTATTATAAATAAACTATTGTCAGCTTTTACTCTTGTTGTTTGACTAATTGCATTAGTGAAGATAAAGTAGTGTATGCAACTGCATATAACACGGGTATTAAAACACTCGTTACTATTATGAAACTCGCTGCGCTCGTTTCATAAACTCACACTCGTGTTTTAATACCCTTCATTATATGACAGTTGCATAAACTACTATTATTAGCACATTGTGTCAACCAAAATACATCAGCTGTAGAACTCAATCTCAAACTCAAACTCAAATTATTTATTCACCTAAATACACGTTATAAAACAGTGACAGTGTTTTGTAATAGAGTTCCAGTGCATCTTGCCGAACATAGGTCTCCAAAGATTTCCACGGTCATACTTCATTCTTGTTTAACGTTTTTTTAAAGAGTCGTTTTTCCTGTTTATCTGTAGGTTATTTAAAAACGATCTAAAAAACCAGCCGTCTACATAGGTACCTAGTTTTCTTTTTATTTAAAAATAATATAAGCAAAAAGAACCAAGTACCCTTCAGACAATATCAATATTGATCAAAATAATGTATAGATCAATGTGAGTTCAAGGTTAAAATAATTCCACGATGAATGACGAGTATTCATCAAATATCTAGTACCTATGCCATATATGAAAACGAAGTCTTGATAGTTTTCTTCTATCAATAATATACTGAAGGACACTTTGTCATCTTTTTTTCTTAGCTTAGGTATAACACAACACATTTTTATATACGCTTACCCTAATAACTTCGCATAAGTTTTTTTTAATCTTACGATTGTTTTAATACAACGTTCTTATCTTATCTTATAAAAAATAGATAATTTTGAAACTTAATAAAGTAAAAAAAAAGCATTACGATAAAATGATACTTACGTAAAATAAAACACAAGTAAATTCGGAAATAAGTATTAAAGAAATAAAATTATTTGAAAATTAAAACTTGTGAAGAAAATCTACTTTGTACGTGTCATTAACTACCATTTAGACCACTTTTCCTCTTTTACGCCTTCCTAAATATTCTGAGGTCCTGGACTTCAGTTCCCAGATTGGGCTACGTGTGGTTTGCATATTATCGATGCATAGCCCGGGTTTATGATTATAAAACCTGAGCCTAAACAAGCGTAATATTAAAGCCAATACCCATTAATTGTAGTCGACTTGATTTCGATGATTGAAGTCTTGGCTTAGCAGCTAGTCAGTTTATTGGCAGTGAATGGCTATTTACTCAGTTCCTTAGTTAATGGATTCGTGCAAGCACATTTAGACAGTTCCAAAGTAACTTTCATTGCTGGTCTCAGACAGTGTCAAAGTATTTTTCTTGCAAGTTATATCATTAGACAATACATAATTGATAATGAGAAAAATTATATACTCCCTAAGCCCTTCAGTATCTCAGTAAAGCTGTGGGGCTTATGCACGAAGTCTACATGACCTCACGTAGAGTTGTTGAGATAACTTGAAAAGTGACGTTGCACTGTTTTGTTTCATTTGCCAATACTCATGCAAGTTCACGAACACTTAACGGTTAATAATCCAACTATTATTTAACATTAATAGTCGACATAATAAAAAAAATTAAAAATAAAACAATACCGCACAACGACTTCACTTCCACGCCATGAAGTCTATTTACGAAGTCTATTAATTTTATGACGACCTCCGTAGCCGTAGCCTGCACGCCGGTCTTTGGGCGGCGCTAACTATGAGGTCCCAGGTATGATTCCCGGTTGGTTCAATGTCGAAAACTAACTTTTCGATATTGTATCGGGTCTGGGTGGTTGTGGTACGGTCGTTGATTCTCATTTCCATAATATGAGTGCTATAGCTACTTACATTGGGATCAGTACAATGTATGTGACGTAGTGTATGTGACGTGACGTTGTCTCATATTTATTTATTATTTATTTACTTACTCCCTTTTCCTATTTGTTGCAGTATACATACTTTTTGTTGATCACCTTCATACTGGAGGCGGGGGCGGGCGGCCTCGCGTACTACTACGAGGTGGCCGTGGAGGTAGAGCTGCAGGCGGAGCTCAACAACACGTTCCTGTCCAACTACGCGCTCGACACCGTCATCACGGACGCCATTGACCGTATGCAGGAGGAGGTTGGGACTTCTTTTAATTATACTTATGATTGTTATGAAACCTCATTTGACTTTTTGTTTTTTTCTCTTTTGGTTCTTTTTTAATATTTAACTTGAGTTAAGAAACCTCATTTGTCGACTTCTTGGCGGGAAAGTGAAAAGTCATGTCTGCGATTTTGTTTTATTTTCTAAAATTTGTGTTATGTCGAATAATAATGTGAAGTAATGGTCGATTATTAACCGTTAAGTGTTCGTGAGTGTGCATGAGTGTTGGCAAATGAAACAAAACAGTGCAACGTCACTTTTCAAATTCTCTCAAGAAGTCCGCCCGAGGACTTAGTAAAGCCCCACATCTTTACTGAGATACTCGAGGGGCTGGGGGGTATATCATTTCTCATTTCTATTATCATTCATCATCATCATCATACAGGAACGAAATATTGTTTATTTATGTATTACTTGTAAGAAAAATTACTTTGACACTGGCTAAATGTGCTAATCGCACAAAGCCATCAACTAAAGGAAAAAAAAACCTCATTTGTTTTTTTGTTTTCTGTCGTTTGTTTCAAAAATTATAATGTAATTTTAGATTTTAAACGAAAGGGTTTAGGTTTCTTTGTAACATGGTTTTCATCATACCAACTTGAATATTCTATACCAGATATAGAAAATACATAAGTATAAATATAGTTAAAATAACTTTTAAACAGTTAAATACTCGTTATGCAGATTTATAATATCATCTAAAAGCTGTAAACGTTTCATTGCTGGTTTCAGGGCTTCCCACAAAGTGTGATCAGGATGGTCTGATAATAATATATTTTTTATTTAATTCAATTTACTCTCAAACTTTCCTTTAGAAAATATCCGTTTCTTGTGGTACTAATTACATACTTACTATGTTATGTCCCCGACTTAGGTATTTTTTTTAAAGTACACTTAATTTTTACTACATTAACGCTAATGGCTTTCTTTGCCTTTGAACATGGTGTAGCGTCAGCTCGGACTTTGTATCTAGACACACACTCGCTGTTTCCAGCTTACGCACATACTTGAGCATTAGTATTAATTCGTATATAAGATGTAAAAACAAATACAGAATTCTTTTAGCTCTAAGCTCACGGAGCTATAGACAACATACTGGCCGTTTGATTTATCTCCCACGCTAAGAGCTAAGATGGTATGATTTAAGGGTACACATAATCTATTTTATAATACATTTTATCTACACTAATGTTGTAACATTCTACTTATGTTTCCAATACTTGACTTATAATTACTACTGTTATAGCGCAGACAACAAAACACTCAATTTAAGCAATTTCACATGATGGTATAATATCCACATCGATATCGTAAAATCTCATTATAACATCAATAAAACGCGACCAATTAACCTGGCGAGCCTTATGTCAAAATCCTCATACAAGTTGTATAAAATTTTGATATTAGGCTGGCTTTTGAAAACAGTTGGGTTATACGTGAAAACTTCGTCGAAACTACTAAACTTACATACACAAAACTCTTTGGTAAGATCTTGTGCCAATTGAATAAAAAAAGAACAGCGCGCGCTCGCTCCTGATTGGCCCTGCGCGCGCAGCTGCGCTCTCATTGGTTATTGGATGGTGGATGGATTGGTTTGGTTGGTAATTAACATTAACTTTCAAAATTGTACCATCCAAAATTTGAACAATAAATAAACTATTGTCAGCTTTTACTCTTGTTGTTTGACTAATTGCATTAGTGAAGATAAAGTAGTGTATGCAACTGCATATAACACGGGTATTAAAACACTCGTTACTATTATGAAACTCGCTGCGCTCGTTTCATAAACTCACACTCGTGTTTTAATACCCTTCATTATATGACAGTTGCATAAACTACTATTATCTTATCCTATTATGTAACAGTCCATCATTCGTCCCCCAGTTCAAGTGCTGCGGCGCGGTGCGTTTCCGCGACTGGCGACGCAGTGCGTGGCACGAGCACGACCCGCGGCTGCTGGTGCCCGACTCCTGCTGCCGCACGCCCGCCGCCCGCTGCGGCGCGCGCGACCACCCCTCCAACATACACTACACGGTCAGTACTATACACTACACGGTCAGTACTATACACTACATGGTCAGTTGTATACACTACACAGTCAGTACTATACACGACCCGCGGCTGCTGGTGCCCGACTTCTGCTGCCGCACGCCCGCCGCCCGCTATGGCGCGCGCGACCACCCCTCCAACATACACTACACGGTCAGTACTATACACTACACGGTCAGTACTATACACTACACGGTCGGTACTATACACTACACGGTCAGTACTATATACGACCCGCGGCTGCTGGTGCCCGACTCCTGCTGCCGCACGCCCGCCGCCCGCTGCGGCGCGCGCGACCACCCCTCCAACATACACTACACGGTCAGTACTATACACTACACGGTCAGTACTATACACTACATGGTCAGTTGTATACACTACACAGTCAGTACTATACACGACCCGCGGCTGCTGGTGCCCGACTTCTGCTGCCGCACGCCCGCCGCCCGCTGCGGCGCGCGCGACCACCCCTCCAACATACACTACACGGTCAGTACTATACACTACACGGTCAGTACTATACACTACATGGTCAGTTGTATACACTACACAGTCAGTACTATACACGACCCGCGGCTGCTGGTGCCCGACTCCTGCTGCCGCACGCCCGCCGCCCGCTGCGGCGCGCGCGACCACCCCTCCAACATACACTACACGGTCAGTACTATACACTACACGGTCAGTACTATACACTACACGGTCAGTACTATACACTACACGGTCAGTACTATACACTACACGGTCAGTACTATACACTACATGGTCAGTTGTATACACTACACAGTCAGTACTATACACGACCCGTGGCTGCTGGTGCCCGACTCCTGCTGCCGCACGCCCGCCGCCCGCTGCGGCGCGCGCGACCACCCCTCCAACATACACTACACGGTCAGTACTATACACTACACGGTCAGTACTATACACTACATGGTCAGTTGTATACACTACACAGTCAGTACTATACACGACCCGCGGCTGCTGGTGCCCGACTCCTGCTGCCGCACGCCCGCCGCCCGATGCGGCGCGCGCGACCACTCCTCCAACACAAAAAAAAAAAAAAGGCGATTAACACATTGCCACGCACAACGCAGCGTAGCGCGTGAATGCGTGTTCTAAAGTTGCTTGTAAGTATCTCCGTTTGTATAGAAAACACGCACAGTCCAACACACAGAAAATGCATCCACGCGCGTTTATCGTAGTACGGCGACACGCAACTTGCAGCGTGGTGCGTGGCAGTGTGTTGATCGCCTAAGCTTCTATAAACTTAATACCGCGCTCGAGCAACGCACACATAACACACATAAACCCGGAAAGAAAGTAAGGACCTCCCACCTCCCTGTGAACTATACAGTGACCTAATTATGACATTTTCTACAGAGTTCGAATGTCAAAATCTAAAGGCTGACATATATTATCTCTAAATATCGAAACAGAACTAGGTATGCTACAGATCGTGCCAAACTTCTAGTCCCCTCTGAAGTTGGCGCGATTCGCATCGCAGTAGTAAAAAAAAGGCGTCAGTGAGACGAAGGCAGGGACGAGCGGCAGGGCCTGACTGTACAGCTGCGCAACGAGGCAACTTCAGAGGAGACTAGAAGTTTGGCGCGATCTATACCAATGTTTTTCTTTACTTGTGCTTGTGT
>OY720027.1:16505466-16611524 GCA_963082485.1 Eudonia mercurella
AACGTCAGCATTTTGTTTAGTCTGTAGCATCGTGATACAAAACTAAAGTGTCATTGTGAGGCCAGACGCACTTTTTATGCGTTTTCGTACTAATTTGACCTCTACAAATCCTTCGCACGAATCCCGATCCTCCGATTACTATTGTACTTCACATCAGCGGCAACATCAGCTTTTGTTTAGTCTGTAGCATCGTGATACAAAACTAAAGTTTCATTGTGAGGCCAGACGCACTTTGTATGATGCGTTTTCGTACTAATTTAACCTCTACAAATACTTCGCACGAATCCCGATCCTCCGATTACTATTGTACCTTACATGAGCGACAACATCAGCTTTTGTTTAGTCTGTAGCATCGTGATACAAAACTAAAGTGTCATTGTGAGGCCAGACGCACTTTGTATGATGCGTTTTCGTACTAATTTAACCTCTACAAATACTTCGCACGAATCCCGATCCTCCGATTACTATTGTACCTTACATGTGCGACAACATCAGCTTTTGTTTAGTCTGTAGCATCGTGATACAAAACTGAAGTGGCATTACAATGACACTTTAGTTTTGTTTGTTTACGACGGGCCATTTTGACCTTTTAGCCAGCGATGCATCGGCGAGGCGTCTCATGAGCCAGTAATTTTTTGAGTTTTAGTATTATCAGCATAATGAACAAATTCAATTGTGTGTGACTATTTCTTGTTAATTGCATCACATTATTTATTAATTCTGTTTTTTATTAGTGAAAACCTTTAATTATCTTTCTGTTATTGTTTAGTTTTTAAGATGTGCCATAGCTGTTGGTCTTCCTATAAACAACTAAATTCTACCAATTCCCTTCCTCGGACTACTACTGTACCTAGCTCATGAACGCGCGAACTATTCATGCGTGTACGCGCGTATAGTTCCGCCGCCGTCCGAAACCGATCCCAACTTCTTTGAACTTTTCATGTGTTTGTACGAATAATGTCACGTAATGGTCAATCTGCCATTTCAACTGAAGAAAAACGCAACCAGTGTGTCGTTCAATTAGTACGTTCAATATAGTATGTTTACGTACGAGTAAAATACGTACGAAAACGCATTCAAAGTACGGCTGACCTAAGTCTCTGTTTATTTTTTCTTTTTTTCTTTTGAGAACTTTTTCTTTTTCAGGGTGCCATTAAGAGTTTTATTGGCCATTGGACTCGATTACGATCCGAACGAGGATGATCGATCACTACTACGGCTTAATGAAACCTTTAGTTTCTCGTTGCCCCAAAAAAAAACGGTTACGTTGTAAAGGTAAAAAGAAGCCAACGCCAAACTCTTTTTAAAAATCGACCATTACATCAAAACAATAATGTTTTATAGCCAAAACTCTTCGTTTTCACCAGGAGATACTGCTTGAATGCCATACATATTCTAGTTAAAGTCCACGTGATCAAATGGCAAATAATACTTGCACTAGGCATTCAGTTGCCCTGGCTCGAACTTCATTGGAGCCCCATAAGTGACATGAATGGCACCAATACAAATCATAATACGATATACCCAATGATTGGAATTTTGACTCATTAGGATATTTTTTTTTTTATAATAAATTATGTGTCTATAAATACTATAATTCATAAAAAATACTTGGTTTGGTTCTTCCCAAAAATAGCCGATTCGGTGCTTAACGATCTTTATAGATATTTTATAGTTTAGATGAAATCATTTTAATCGTTTAGAGATCTAAGTCATTTCATTTATGTATCAACCGTTAAGTTTCGACTTTATTAATTTGATGATTAGTTTTATAAATATTTTGAAATTTGATATTTCAACCTTGGGTATATTATTTTTCGACAATCAAATAGCCACCATTCATTGTCTGTTCGCTGGACTCACATTCATCTACGTAATTTCTCAGGAGACGTCAATCGTTCGAAGAACCAATTACTGCTCACACAGCATTTTTTACATAATATCATGACGTTCTTTACTTAATTGATATCATTTAACGTCAATAAAATATATTTTATAATTTAAAATTAATATCAAACGCAGACAATGTCACCAGTAATACTCACTTGATAAATATGTGACTGACGTTACTGGCAAAATAATTATATTTTCATGTGTTCATCGCTACACTATTCTAGATATAAGGAACAGGAGTTATACCCTGCTCGTAGTCAGTAGAACATGACCGAATTTATATCAAATTGTATGTAAGTCGTACGTTTGAAAATAATAACTTATATGTTAGAAGAGATTTGTTAGATATATATTAAAGATGGTGCTATATTTTGTTATAGATACCGTTGGCCATTGTGTACTTAACATGGTAGGGCACATCGAATAAGGATAGATTGGTTTAGTATAAATGCTTTATAATGTTAAGAGGCACGCAGCTGGTACTAAACCTATCCTGCTAATATCAACCGTATTTTCTAGATATTAAAAGTAGGTATATTTATTTTAACGTCTCCTCCTAACGCAGGGCAGTTGAACTCCAAATTTAAAAAACTTATATAAGATCTTTTATACATTTTAATATCCTATACAAACTTCAAAGCTTTATTTTAATTAAAATAAAAAGCCAATAAAAATGTTGAGTAAAAGTAACTAGCTATACTGTTTAACAGGGCAAAGGCCTGCATCCCCATCATTGAAATCAAGTCGTCACTACAATTGATGGGTATTGGCGTGATCACCACGCTTGTCAAATGCAGGGTTAATTACAAACCCGGGCTATGACCTGAAAATTTTACCCGGGAACTCCGAGCTATTATGATAAAAACATTAAAAAAAGTAAATATAAAATTAATTTATGGGATTATAATTCACTATAGAAAGTTATAACTTTGAAGTTTAAATAAAATACCAAAATGTATAAAGACTCTTTAAATCAGTAAGATTAAAAGCTTACAATATTATCATTATTATTATATTATATTATTAAAATATGTATGTTATTATGAAATTGTATTTTCTAAGGTAAATAGTTTTTTTTAATTTGAGAACTCACAATTCTTTTACACATTTTATTAAATTAATATATTAGGTATTGATAGCCTATCAATGGTTACTAACAAGTGGCGTGTATGTTCTAAATGATGATTAACGATGGCTAATCATCGACAATGTAGATACATGTAAGTTGTGACTTAGCAGCTTCATTGTAATAGATGATGTCCCGTAAACGTTGAACATTTATTATAAGACAATATTGTATACTAAATAAAGTCCTGGTATCCAAAAGTATCTGAATGTTAATTGTAAAATCAACCTTATGCTAGTAGTCATAAGGTATACTTCTGAATCGTAATGTGTTTGGGTTTAGTATTGTTTTCAATTTTCAGATGTTTTTTGGTATCGATATTTGATTGTAACGTTACAAATTAATGTCTAACAATCTTAAATCGATTCATCTAAGTGTTAATGAACTGTAAATAAGTTATGAAGTGCCTTATTAATTATTAATGTTGTAGTTATTAGGTATTTATGGAAATCTAATCGGCGCAATAACGTTTTATTTAGTCATTCCGTAATTTTAGTTCTAGACAGTACCTTTAGTTAATAATACCTACTCACCAAAGAACAGGTAATAAGTAGGTACAAAATTATAAACGAATATTTGTATTGTTCATAAACCAGTTGCAAAACGTGTTCTAAGACAAGTAGTTTACTTTATTTGCGCTTCTTACGTTCGTCATATCTTTACATCGAAACGATTTCGCTGCATAATGTCGTGTCGCTATTCTACAACTAAATACGATTTTCTTCTTTGGTTTGAAGTAGTAAAGAGTTATTGTTACTACCTAACTATATAAATTGTTTTGTTACTTATATAATATTGAAAAAAATGGAATATACTTACTTACTAATATTTTACAAAAATATTTTGTATTTTTTTTTTTCAGAATGTCAAAGAATACATTTTTCAATATTTTATTCAGTGATGTTTATAGCTAAAAATACGGAATTTCAATATATTTTAAAATAATATATGTTTGTACTACTGTTTCGTCTGAACATGTAATGTAATTTTTATAAGTTAAGATTTAATAATTTATACCAAAAAATAATGTTTAAAGTAATATTTTTACGGGTTTGTCAATTTAATTACACTAATTCTATATTCTTTACGATATATACTATTAATTGCACAATAATACTTAAAAGTACGCATTTTATCCTTAATCCTCAGAAAAGTTTCTAATTTCTTATTACATCACTTTTATGCATAATATCACATTATAATAAAATGTACGAGTATAACTTTCTAGCCGCCGAAAATGAAAAACTTGTTTTACGTCACTTTTCGTCATCAGTTACGTCAACTTATGGAATTTAATTTGTGAACACAACTTTCCACTTTGAATATTATGTTTTATGCGTTTGTCGTTAACTCGCCTCTTTAGTGTAATGGTTCGTCAGAGGTCCTGGGTTCGATTCCTAGAAAAGGTTTATCCCCGTTATGGAATAAAAATATGTACATATAGTCGAACGTAGGGTGTCTGTCAGTATTAACATTAGAAGATATTCTAATGCATTAGAAGACCACAAAGCTAGTCCAGATTTGCGAGAACATCTTACAAATAAAAAATAGTGGCAAGATTAAGCTTTGACATTTTTTTATCAATTCCTTTGTTTACCGAAAATAGACTTAATTTGTTAAATGCTGTTTAAACAAATGAAAATCGTAAGGTGATAGATAACCGATAGATGCTCATTGCGTAAAGCATGATTTTTATGCTAAAAATGTAAGCTGTGCGCGGTAGCTAAGCGGTGCGCGATGAAATGAATCACCAATAGGATTACTCCAATTTACACCGCAAGGAAAAGAAAGCAATCCTATTGGTGTTTTTTTCCTCGCGCAGACCGCTTAGCCACTTCGCTCAACTGCGGTGGGAAAACACCCTATGCTATGCACAAGTTTCTCATTTTCAAGATATGTAGGTACATAAATTAAGTTACTATCTACTTAGTTATGATTTAGTAGGTATTTTATTTAACTTAATAATAACCGCGAAATCTTTATAATATTGTGCAATCTTCATCAGTGTTGTTATCTTTTCATATTATGTTTAAACTTTCTTAAAAATATCAATTGAATAACAATAATACAGTTTTAACCAAATATTGTGATCGTTTTATTTCTTTTTATACCAAATCCATAATGTTATTTGATGACTCCTACCTTATCTACGTAAGAACCTACCTTATCTTAGGAAGTACCACAACTGGCTAACAATTGCATTTGTAGTCTACAAAGAAATTTAATATTTTATAGCCACTTAGAATACTCTGAATTGTAAATAAAATTAGATAGCCACACATACATACATACCTACTTAAGGGTTTGCCAAATATGTTGATAAAATATTGACACCAAGAAAAATTGTGAGGGCCTACCGTCATGTTTTGCTAATGTTAGTTTGATAGCGAACATTAACCACAAAGAGTCATTCATTACACAAATTGAAAGTTAATAGTAGGTATTTCTGGATTGTAAATGCAGTTTAGCAAACGGCATTGAAGACGCATTTAAGAGATCAGTTTCAGTTTTCTTTGAGTTGTGTTCCAGTAAAGTGTTCTTTATCAAAATGTTTAAAAAATTGGTAGTGTTACTCGCGGCATCACAGTATGTGCTATCAAAAGACTTTAACGAAGAAACCAATTCTGGTTCGCGCATGGCAACCGAAAACACTCAGCAAATAAGCAGCGACATCCGGACGATTCATTTTAATTCTATACAGCCTCTGTCCACGAACATTCACACTCATCAAACGGCGAACAGTCTAATAACGGGAACAACTGGTTTACACGTCTCAAGACCGACCACCTTTTATCCAATGCCGCCGCATGGTAACGCGCATGTGAATCTTAAGCCGAATCCTGCTCACGTCGCAATACTGAATGACCCCAGAGGTAAAACTCAATTTGGCTTTATATTTTCGTCGCCGCTCGATGTGCAGTTCCACGATCATAGCCAGTTGAACGAAATGAATGTTGTGAAGACCCTCGTTCAAATTGAGACGCTCAAGGGGCACTTTAAAGATTTCATTAAAACGAACGACGGCGACGATCGAGTGGCGTCGTCGCCGTCGCCACACATGTTCAAAGATCGACCTCAAAATCAACCGGCTAGTAATTCTGAGGCCGGTCACGTAGACTCGCCGCAGCCGCCGTCGGCTGGCCCCGCTCGAGGTGACGTCACCACAGAAGCTTTACCAGCGGCGACCACTGTGACGTCATCGTTATCCAGTCCGCAGCAAGACGTTAATGGAGATGTGCAATACGACATTGACATCCGCAAAGACAATGAATAAACAGGTTCTTGTGAAGGTGCTTAAATAATTATCATTAAATAAATATATTGGACTAGTCCATTTAATATTGGATATGAGTAATAAATATCTATTGTTTGTACATGAGCTTTTATACCTACTTATCTTCTTCAAATCTTGCTATGGTCAATAGTCAATACTCGTGTTTTTTTCAAATTTACCTAGCAGGTAATTTTTTGCCCTTGTTGATGTTTCTTTCAGGTTCTTCTCAGTACAAGGTTTACCGTCGTAAACTTGCGAACCGATGATAGTGACTTTCATAAGAACTCATATATAGCCTAAAATTTATAATTAGGATGTTCGGTACCTATACACCTAGCTGTAGGTACTAATGGTTCAATTGTTAATCTGTTATTGCAAACTTAGATGTTGAGTTCGACTCCCAAAGCATTGTTATTTTTGAAAACTATCATTCTTTACTGTATCCGGTCTGAGTACCTATTAAGCTACCTACCTATAACTTCTTAAACTAACTTGTACGTACTAAGCAACATAAATTACTAAATTTAAGGAAAACAACAAGCTACCTATTAAAACAATGAAAACAGATATAACCAAAATGTATAATAAATAAGCAACACGGTTTTTTTTCTAACCCACGATGATGATAAGTATTTTTTGCATCGTTCGCATGAATTACTCGCGAGGCAAAACCGGTTTTACCATGAGGCGATATCAACAACATCGAGAATCTTTACGACACACAGTCAGTCCACCGCTTCTCATCACAACAAACAGGGTCCGGCTCACGCAAGGCCGCGAACTCGCGAGTGCACGATGATTTATTACCTCGTATTAAGTGTTTTACTGACAGTGCCTTACAATTGTGTCGGACACTCGTACAATCCAATATTCAGTGGGATTTTGTCTGGTGCTCAAAATGTCGGCTCTGACGTGCAAGCTGCTCTCCACGGATTGGCACAAGGTATCGATCTAAACTTTCAAGGGAGTCTCAACTCTAATCGTGGGCAGCACCAGTATGGATATCAGAAGCCGAATAATTACTACCCCAGTGCTAATAATAAGCCCACACCACCCACCGAAACCATCATAGTCATTGTAGAAGAAGAGCCTGAACCTCAACAGAACAACTACGGGCAAAGGCCACAGCGACCACAACCAAATTACGGGCATGGCAGACCTCACCACAACCACAACTTCAACAAACCTAATTTCCAGGACAAACCGGGTTACAACTACGGCTACAACTCGAATAACAATGGTCAGAACTATTATAATAACAATAATTATAATCAGAACAGACCACATCAGCACAACGGGCCGCCGGGGTACGGCAACACTCCTAATGGACCCTACGATAACAATAACTACAATCAAAATCAAAACGACGCTCCCAATCATTACGGAGACACTCAACCTTCTGAACAGCCAGATCAATACAAACCGCCAAAACAAATCACTACCGAAGCACCAAAAGAAATATCTACCGAAGCACCGAAAGCCAAACCCCATTATTGGAATGACAAAGAGCTAACGACCACAACACCAAAGGACGATAAACCTTATTTTGTGCCGCTCAATCAGAACGAATATATTTATGGCGGCGATAAAATTGAAATTAACGCTCCGAAGAGGGAAACGAACGAAAATAATAAACCGGCGAGTGAAGATGACGACGATGAGTCTTTCCCAATAGACGTTAGAATTAAACAACGTTAATATTAAAATTGAATAGTATCAATATTATTATAAGTTAAGTACTATCATTGTGATTTTAATTATATTCATTATGAAGCTTTGTAGTTTTCTCGTTATTGACTTTATCCGCTGTTTTTATAGAATAGTTTTAGGTTTAAAACAAAATTATACCCAATAATAATGTTAACTTTAGACAAAGTGATGAAGAAACTATGCTATTTTGGTAATGCACTTGACTTTGATATTATTATCAATATCTACTTTCATTAGAAAAGTAACGAATATGCACGTTTTAAGTAGCAAAGCGCTTGGCCCGATATCCTAAGTTTTTTTTTGTCATTTCACTGAACTAGTTTAGGTATTTGTTCAAATCACTACATTTGTTTAGGGAAATGATAAAATTGTGTTGATATTTTAACATCCTCCGTGACTTGATCAAATCGCTTAGGGATTTGACCAAATCACTGTTTTTATCATATCCCCGCGACATATATATTTTTCCTGTCGCGTATGTTTGTGTTTAAGAGTAGGTAATGAGGATATGATTGAATATAATCATGTGTAGGTATATTTATTTTAGCCCCGTGTTTAGTGATATTACCATAATCTGTGGTATTACGCTGTACATACTATTGGATAATTCAAGATGCCATCAAAAACAAACTTGTAAAAAAAAACAAGTCTCGCAACTCAGTTCTTCTACTGTAAAAAGTTGTGAGATCCATTCCATGTCGGTTAATTTATTCAGTCCAGTAGTGGCGTAGCTTGCCATTGACGGGCCCTGTATGAAAAAATTATTGGGGGGCCCAAATGAAATGTGATACTGTGGCTAACCAAAGACATTTAACTACCTATTAAATCTCTTTGTGGCTAACATAATTTACGAATTTTTGCTAACAACGTTCGTGGCCCCTGGGCTACAGGGGCCACGAACGTTGGTAGCCCAGGGGCCCGTATCATTGATACGGCTACGGTGGGTGGTAGCTACGCTCCTGATTCAATCCCTACTTAAGGGACCTTCTCTGTCTTAAGTTATTATTACCTACGTAATTAGCTAACTTAGGTTGTTGTTGTTGTAACTTATGTTGTTAGCAACATCTTATAGTGACAGTATCAATATTAAAAATCTTTTATGTTTTAAATAAATAGATTGACTTGTCTTTCAACAGTTCAACACTAGATTCATTCATTTTATATACTTTTAATGTACAGCACAATCAAAGTTATTTAGACAAACAACTGTGGTTGCAATTTTAGTGTTTTAGCTTGGTACGATTTATTTATTTTATTTATTTAAATCAGACATCTTACAAGCTTACAGATGAGTCATCCAAGGCGCTAATAAGATTATTTATAAACACAGAGAGAAAAAAAAAGACACTACTAACACTTAGTCAATAATACCTCTTATTGACTACGTTGATGCCTGCTAATTAACAAACTTGAGCGTCTGCAAAACCTGTGTATTCGATTTATTTTCGGTCTAAGAAAATATGACCACGTTTCAAGCTTCCGCCAGCAACTCAAGTGGCTCCTAATCCGTTTGCGCAGAAATACTAGAATACTATGCCTTCTTTTTTTTAATATCCTTTTCAACCCTTACCCTTCTTATCTGAAAGAGCGGTATACCTTTTCCCATCCACTTGAGTGTTATCGTTACTGTATGTATGTTTAATTTGTGTCGTAACTATTTTATACTTTGTTTGTTTCTTTTGTGCACACTTTTTCTACCTTTCTTTGTGTCTTCTCCTTCTACGGGCCTGCTGGAAGAAATTTCAATCTGAAATAAGCAGCGCCCTTGTACTTGTCTATTCTTACTATGTTCTCCCTTCTCATTCGTTTGTGTGTACATAAATTATAAATAAATAAATAATATTACACATAAAAAATTAATAATAAAAAACGAAAAATAATAATTAGTAGATATGATGTCAAATTATACAACACAAAATAGTACCTAAAAACAACACAACTATGTAAATTGGCCAGACCACAGAACAATACGATACTGTCAAATACACAAATATACACCGAAACATCCCGTGGCTGCCCTCCCGCAGGTGGGCAGATCAGACCATGAAACCGAACATCCCTCCCCAAGAAACACAGGTCAAAAAACGAGAAAATTCCCTCACTTTTCCATACAAAGCCTCTATTGACAGAGCATGGTTTGTATGGGAAAGTTTAAAAATTATAATATATATTATATAGAAAGTTTAAATATGCTGTTCAGCTTAACGATGCCGGTCAGTACATAACAACTGTATAGGAGATATAAAGATAAATGTTTTGTCATGACCGTTTCACTGATCTACCTTGAAATAGCCATCACAGCCAGGTTTACACTTCCGCACCCCCTTGACTGCCGATTGCATTTTTTAATAAAACTCACTAACTAATGTGATTTGTATAAGGCTATGTCATGTGGTCTGTGAGGTGGTCATAAGCTTGCCGGACCGAAGGAGGGTTTCTTGATATTGAACTACTAAATAGGTATTATATTTAACTACTAAGTTAATAAGAACTAACTTAAACACAAATGTTGAAAAAAATTCCACGAGCAGGATTTGAACCTGCACCCTTCTCAATTGGAAGAGCACCTGACCCGGTATGTCAGAAGGGTGCAGGTTCAAATCCTGCTCGTGGAAATTTTTTCAACATTTGTGTTTTTGTAATTTGTTCGCAACATAATTTGCGTTAAAAATTATGTTGAACATTTTTTATTCCTAAAAATAATAATGCATTGAAATGTAACGCAAAATTGGAAAATATACCTTAATTATACACCTGTTAGTAACCCGATCTGATGCGAACCCTTTGGAGAATCTATTATGGAAACGGAAACACTTTAGCGTGCTGCCATTCCCTCTATATAGAAACCCTCTGACGGCGTTTCGATCAGACGGTTTGAAAAACCCTTTTAGTTTCTCGCCGCCCCTATAAAAGTCCGGTGACGTTGTAAAGGCCGTCTGAAGTCAACAGCAAACTCTTTACATAACAACCTATATGTAAAATACAATAAATGTGGTGGGTTCTGAGGTATTGCTGATGCCACTTCACATTTTTAAACCCTGTAGTATTTTATTTTGAGTTCTACGACACCGACAACCGACATCTTGTATTTTTAAACCTACGTTAATAAGTATGTCAGAAACATAATACAAAAACCGGCCACGTGCGATTTGGATTCGCGCACGAAGGGTTCCGTATTTTATGACGTATTAAAAAAAACTACTTACTAGATCTCGTTTAAACCAATTTTCGGTGACAGTTTGCAATTAGTAAAATTAGTCGTCTAAAGCATAGGACGACTAATCTTCTCGTAATGTATTTAAGGTCACATTTTATCAACTGCAAATATTTTGAGGATAAATTCAACAACATATACACACAATTTTTTATGAAAAAACCTTAAATTTTTATACGCTAGTTTTTAAAAAAAACGCCAAAAAACATTTCGATTAAAAAATACAATAAAGCACTTTCGGTAGTTTCAATTCAAAAAAGCCGAAACAGAGAGGTCGCAATGCCTTCACCGCTTACACGTGCTCGTATAATCTGTGCCCGTAGTTTCATTCAAAGGAGCCGACAGAGAGGCCGCTCTTAAAAATATTACAATTTTTATGTCAGGAAAAGTAAAAAAAATAACTAGTCTGAATTTTTTTTAAATGCTAGGGCCTTATTTCTCTAATATAATTAGATGTTTTATCAAAATATTAGCAGTTGATAAAATGTGACCTTATAATATCAGTCTGATATACCTACAATAAGAAGAATAATCACAGGTTACAGGGCTTATATGCACCTGCCACAGTAATCTTTTAAAATTTTGCTAATAATATCTTTACTACATTAACTTTCTTAAGTTCGTTCGATTCTAAAGTAAACAAGATAGGGTATGTTATGTCCGATGACTAGCGGAGGATATACCTAGACGTAAAACGTACAATACAAAAGCGTCACGGTAGGCGAACAAATAGCTGCTCGGGTTGTATGGTAGAATTTTTGAAATTGTGACAAGGGACCAATTTCAAAATAGCGAAAAAGTTACATTAAATTTTACTTGATGGAACAGCTTTTTTTGGCGATTTATTAGTTGGTTCCTTAGTGGAAGTAGCTTGATTGTATAGTTATCGTAAATAGATTGTTTGCTTTCGGGAAGCAACCTGTATTCGAAGGCTGCCTTCAAATAATTTACTGCAAATCAATAATCTTAAAACGAGTTATTCTTATTTCGATTGAATTAATTGTCACGTTTACCTTCATCCTTCAAGTTTGAATAAATTTTGGCATATAAAGTACCTATCTGGGTATTGGAACTCAGCAATTTTATCCACAGTTGATCTAAGTTGTCTGATAGGTATAATGTTTTCTCAGTGTGGGACAATTTAGCTCGGTAGCCTTGACATTGAATTTTGTTTTTAAATTCTGACTGTGGAACGATTTCCTCGGTAACGTCGCCGTAACGAGACAGCCTTATTCACGAAACTATTACTGCTACTATTAACACTGTCTTGGCCTTAAGTGCAAAAAGTGTGAAGTCGAGTCAGCCAGATGTTAATTCTTCACTACGCGCTCGGCTGTTGCGCCCTGCACATTTTTGTCATTCAAGAAGCCGGTTAATCATATCCATATTGTTAAAGTTGTGTGTTTACATATTTTCCTGCCGCCTGTTTCGTTCGTGACTAATAGTGCATTGAGGATATAAATATCATGGGTATATTCGTTATAATACTGTGTTTACTTCCATTGCGCTGTACCGCCGACCAGAGGGCACAAGTGGATTTAGGGATGTCTAAATTGTTAGTAAAATCACAATTAAATCGTGAGCAACCAGTGATTGTAAATGCAAACGAAAACAACCGCCAAAACCTGACTTTTGCAAAAACACAGAACATTTATAATAGGTCGACGCTTGATGAGTCTTTAGTTCATAGTGTCCCACGTTCACCGCTGCCGACTCCGAGAAACAATCAATCGAAACAACTTTTTAAAACACAAGTGGTGAGTAGAATGGCACAACCATCAGGAAAAATGTACACAAACAAAAACACTACTCCACCAAGTGTTGAGTACGACAGCGGCAGGATAGTATTCATTGACGATGAGCTGGAAGAAACAATAAGCGTTGGATCAAGGTCAAAGCCCGAGGATGCCACGCCGCCTGTATCTAATACCAAGCCTCTCCACCCAGCCGCAACACCTAAAGTCAACTTTTCGATGACAGAATTAGATGATCGTGTCGCAATAGAGGGCGATAAGTGTCCCACCGGGTACATTAGATTAAATGGCGAGTGCGTACAAGTAGATTAAAAGTCTTCAACGTTCAAAATGTCTACTAAGCCTAAGTTGTATTTTATATATCTTGCGGGGTAGACTATTATCAGTTTCTATACTTTGCATAAAATATTAAGTAGGTAAGTACTTGGCCTAGAAGCAAATTATCTAAACATGTAATGCCCAGACTAATGAATACTATGTATTATAATGAATAATATGTAATGTAATACTATGTAACGCATATAATTATGTAGTGTATCTAAGACAGGAAAACTGTCTGAAAATAAAATTAAATAAAGCAATTTTGAATTTATATTTGCCAGCTTCGACTTCAAATACCCTAAATAAAAAATAATGTGAAACAAAATAAGGTAGCCACAGAATTGTTATTCAACAGGTAAAAAGTTTAGCGCTGTCGACCCACAACTTGAAAAACATTCTAAGCTTTCCCATGAAACTACTTTTTTGTGACTTTCTACGAAAAAAGGAAATTAAATCATGATATCAAACATCACGTACATACATATGATTTCTGTTTTATTTTAGAAAATTTGAAAAAACTTTAAGTGGATTAAGCACTTTAATTTCCTTTTAGTCCATGCCACTATTTACTCCGATTCCTTTATGTTTAGGTACACGACTATTTAATATATACTATATATTGTATACACGACTGCCCAAAAAGAGTAATAGGGACGGAGTAGAGAGAATGTATACGAGGTATTTTATTGTATAACACTCGCTGTTTTGTTTTATTTGTCAACATACATGCACGTTATGAAAACTTAACGATTAATAAACTACCATTTTATCACATTAATATACCCACCGTACACGACAATTATAAATTAACATGAACTTCTCCGACTTTACTTTCCCGCCAAGAAGTCTATGCACAGTTGGTTTTCTTCTACTGTCAGAAATAAAACAAAGGGATCTAACTCATAAAGCCTAAACTTCACAGATAAAACCAAACATTGGCTCCTCACTTTTTCTCCAAGTAGTTATCAAATCAATATTAGTATTTGCATCAAATCATGACAACTTCATTTATATAGATATTTAGCATAATATTCAGTTTGGAATCTAGATTCAATATAAAAAGTACTATAAACTCATCAAAATCATAAAAGGTAATCTTGGCCATATGAGTGAAGTGATATATTTACTTCTTAGACCATATGGTCTAAGATTTACTCATGTGGCTTGGCGACACGCTTAGACACGACCACGAGTCAGATCGTGAACATGTGAACTGAGGGCCCACCTCACAGAATGCTGATTTGCCTACCTGGAGCTATTGTGACTGAGATATGAAACCTTATTTTAGCCTTTAAATTCATTGTACCGGATTCCTGGAAGAAGGATGGATCAATTTCGGTGTGCCCTCAGTCTACATAGATTTTGAGATTAAAATGTCAAAAATCGTCTTTTCTGCGTAATCGCATGAATGTACCGAAAAGATGACCATTCCAAACCAATGTGACGACATATGTGACAGCTACAAATACATAAAACAACTAAAAAAGATAATTGGGACGAAGATATAAGCAATTATTTATTTGACAATGGGTGAACTGAGGGACCACAATCTAAACTTCTAAAATCATCGTGAATCTTGCATGAAAATATAAATTAAACAGAGATTCTAAGTTATTTAGACATGCTAAATGCCCCATTTACCAATTAACACCAGTACTTCAATAGTTTTAGAGAAAAATGAAGATTTTATTACAATGGACAACGACTGTAAAGGGTGACCATAATTTTAATAATTTAAGGATATGTCCCTCCTTTAAAAATATATGCGGAAGAAAATACACTTTTTATCATAATCCCAAAATTAGGCCTTTTCATCTTAGCGTTAATATAATGGCTATTTTCTCCATGGGCATCATCTGGGTCTGATCTGAGTGACCAGATTTAGGTTGATTAATTTAGAAAAACTCGTATTATAAATTAACCTGTCTAGAAATAGTCACTGCGCCCGCCCGTCGAGTTATCGGATCTTTACAATAGAACAAGCAACGCCACATCCAAACGGTAAGTATACGTACTTTTAGGAGTTCGTCATGTAGTTTAAAAATGAAATGAGGAGTCTTCAAACACGATCTTTGCAATAGGACAAGCACCGCCAAATCCAAACGGCACGTACTTTTAGGAGTTCATTATGTACTTTAAAATTAAAGGAAGAGTCAATAAAACACATAATTGTATATAAAGTTGTCTTTATTCTTAATCTTTTAATTTTTTTCTTTTGGACCTTTTCATATCACAGCACATGTAATGTAGATATACAAGTATATAAGGTCACTATTTATGAACTGTAAATATTTTGAGGATAAATTCAACAACATATATAAACTATTTATATGAAAAAACCTTAAATTTGTACACGCTACTTTTCAAGAAAAACGCAAAAAGACATTTCGATTAAAAAGTAAAATAAAGCACTTTCGGTAGTTTCAATTCAAAGGAACCAAAACAGAGAGGCCGCAATGCCTTCATCGCTTGCACGTGCTCGTAGTTTCATTCAAAAGAGCCGACAGAGAAGCCGCTCTTAAAAATATTACAATTTTTGTGTCAAGAAAAGTAAAAAAAACTAGCCTGAATTTTTTTTAAATGCTAGGTCCTTATGTCTCTGATATAATTAGATGATTAAAATAAGCAATAAAATTTGAGCAGCCTATATATTTGGTGATAATTGTTTTTTTCACAAGTAATAGGTAGCTGAGAAATTTATATTTTTTAGACAAAAAGGAGCTCAAGTTTTTGTTCAAACGGGGCAATAATCTCTAATTCAAAGATTAATAACACAAAAGTAGCAAATCGATGATTCCCTGTTTACTGCGCTTGCGCTTGTCAATTAATAACAAAGTAGGGTTGTACAAAATGTTAACATTACACTTAAGTAAAAAAAAATATAGATTTTTTTTTAACCACATTTAATGGTGATATTTAAACAGTCTTTACAGGGTATATGTACGCACCCTTAAATATTATTGCTTTTTTTACAGATTGTATACAATCGTTATAAGTATTTTAAAATAATGTTTTAAGGGACGTAAATTATTTATATGTAGCAGTAATCTAATAATATAACATTAATAGGGTACATACGATAAAATTATGTTAACAATGTAAAAAAGATTTCTTATATTTTTTATATTTTTACCAATACTAAATTAGATACCTTAAGGGGGTGCAGCGCGGAATTTCGAAAATGTACGTGTTTTTAAGTCACTGGTGCTAGGCGCTGAATAGGTCATATACATTAAAAGAACTAGTGTAGGTTAGCTTGATCCTTTGACAAGGTCATGGTTGTCTTGGAATTTGAAACATATACCCAGAAACTGTATAAACAATACGTAAAAGCAATGATATCTAAAAACTTATTTCATCAGAAACTTCGTAAATATAGCACAAATGAAACAATGATCCGACATCAAAATGGTTGTATTGATATTTCGCAGGTCACTGTTGTCTTATTTTTCAATTAAAAAACATGAGTATGAAAATATTAATACTTTTATTATTTTTTACCCAAACGCCTATGATTTTACGAAAGTAAACATTGCTCTAATTAAATCACTAGCCTACTCTGTACAGATATTAGTGTGCGAGCGTATTCGTAGTCGTGCGCTGTTGTCATACCACTGCCACGCGCCGCTCGCTCGCTATCATAAAAAAACTTGAAACTCGCAGTTTTGCGTCCGCGCTGCACCCCCTTAAAAGCTTCAGAAAATCAGAACATTTTTTACAACTTTTATATTCAAAGAATAAATTACAATCATCAATCAATAGTAAGTGCAGTAGTAGATTAAGGCAATACTCATCAATTGTAGCGATGACTAAATTTGTATGATGGTTACCTTTGGCCAGTATTGGGTCCAGTGGGTAAGTATATAAGGCTATTATTTACTTAGTTTTATTATTGTCTCAAGTGAAATCACTTACGGTAAATTTTTAAAAAAGGATAGATTTAAGAGCCATTTCACTTTTAATAACTAATACAAACTTCAAAGTTTTAATTCTTTCAAACTAATAAGCCAAGTTTAATTAAAGTTTCTATGCTCAAGGGAAATAAAGAGTACTTGACAGTGACAATAAATCATTACATTGAAATATTAATATTAATAAAATTATTATTTATATTATTATTTTATTATTTAAAAGCATGTAAGCATAGAAAGTTTCAATAAAATTGGCTAATAGGTTTGAAATAATTAGAGCTTTGACGTTTGTATGGGGTACTGAAATGTGAAATTACTTCTAATGCACACAAAATACAATCATATAATACCATATAAAATAATGGAAATTTCAATTTCAGTGTCAGTACATAACAACTGTATAGGAGATATAAAGATAAATGTTTTGTCATGACCGTTTCACTGTTCCACCAAATAGCCATCACAGCCAGGTTTACACTTCCACACCCCCTTGACTGCCGATTGCATTTTTTAATAAAACTTACTAATTAATGTGATTTCTATAAGGCTATGTCATGTGGTCTGTGAGGGTTTCTTGATATTGAACTACTAAGTAGGTATTATATTTAACTACTAAGTTAATAAGAACTAACTTTATTCCTAAAAATAATAATGCATTCACATGTAACGCAAAATTGGAAAATATACCTTAATTATACATTTGTTAGTAACCCGATCCGATGCGAACCCTTCGGAGAATCTATTATGGAAACGGAGACACTTTAGCGTGCTGCCATTCCCTCTAAAAACCCTCTGACGGCGTTTGATCAGACGGCTTGAAAACCCTTTTAGTTTCTCGCCACCCATAAAAGTCCGGTGACGTTTTAAAGGCCGTCTGAATCAACAACAAACTCTTTCCATAACAACCTATATGTAAAATACAATAAATGTGGTGGGTTCTGAGGTATTGCTGATGCCACTTCACATTTTTAAACCCTGTAGTATTTTATTTTGAGTTCTACGACACCGACAACCGACATCTTGTATTTTTATACCTACGTTAATAAGTATGTTACATACATAATACAAAAAACGGCCAAGTGCGAGTCGGACTCCACTAGAAATAATAGGATCTTTTGAGACAGTTATTAAAGTAAATAAACAGGAAGAACGCACAACGATATATGTTATCGCAAACGGATCTAGAAATCTATTAGGCAAAGACAGTGCCATACATCTTGGTGTTTTAAAAGTTGGCGCTGACATAAATTTGATAAGGAATGAGCCATTTCCAAAGCTTAAAGATGTGTTAGTAGAAATACCTATTGATGGTTCAGTAAAGCCTGTTTCTCAACCATACCGGCGTATTCCTATACCAATTGAAGAAAAGATAGAATTGAAAATCAAGGAATTACTAGATAGCGACATTATAGAAGAAGTTCGGGAACCTTCTAAGTGGATATCACCTATAGTGCCGATATTAAAGGACAACGGAGATCTAAGACTCTGTGTAGATATGAGACGCGCTAACATGGCTATTATGCGTGAAAACCACCCATTACCCTCGATGGAACATCTGTTGCCAAAGATAAGGAAAGCCGAGTACTTTACTAAATTGGACATAAAAAATGCTTTCTATCACGTCGAATTGCATCCAGATTCCAGGCATATCACAACTTTCATTAGCTCGAAAGGTCTTTACCGATACAAACGATTAATGTTTGGCATCACTTGTGCACCAGAATTATTTCAAAAACTACTCGAAAAAATACTTCTGAAGTGTGATGGAGCTATTAATTTTATTGATGATATCTTAGTATATGGATGTAGAGAAGAAGAACATGATTTGCGCCTTCAAAAAGTGTTGCAAGTACTAAAAAAGAATAATGTACTTTTGAATGATGACAAATGTAGGTATAAAGTTCGAAAAGTAAATTTTCTTGGACATGAGCTAACCCCTGAAGGTGTTAGGCCATTGAACAAATATATAGAGAGTGTAGCTAAATTTAGAGTTCCTAAGACTATTGAAGAGCTACAGAGTTTTTTAGGTCTCGTAAATTACATTAATAAATGGATACCCAATCTGGCTACAATGACAGAGCCATTGAAGCAGTTATTGAGACAGAAGTTTGGCAAAAAAGCTAACATCGAAGAGTTCTGGACTAATCATCAAGATCTTGCTTTTGCATCACTAAAGAATACACTAACGGAAATTCAGACTCTCGGATACTACGACGTCAATGATAAAACCCAAGTCATCGCCGATGCGAGTACTGTTGGATTAGGAGCAGTCTTAGTACAGATTGACGATAAGGGGCCTAGAATCATTGCCTATGGAAATCGTACATTAACAGATTGTGAGCGCAGATATAGCCAAACTGAGAAAGAGGCTCTAGCTTTGGTCTGGGCTATAGAGCACTTTAACGTTTTCCTTTTCGGGAAGGAATTTGATTTGGTTACCGACCATAAACCCTTAGAGGTTTTGTTTGGAACCAAGTCAAAACCATGCGCAAGAATAGAACGATGGGTGTTAAGGTTACAGGCGTATCGGTACAATATTATATATAAACCAGGAAAGACTAATATAGCAGACCCGTTATCGCGACTGTGTAAAAACGAAGATCAGTTGAAGACCCAAATTGATGAACATGTACATCAGATCGTAGAAAATGCGAGACCTTGTGCAGTTTCCATGGCCGAGATAAAAATGCAGTCAGAAGAGGATCTAGAAATACGTAAAGTTAAAAACGGTATTTACAATAACGACTGGGACGATAGTGTTAAAGGATATAAAATCTTTGAAAATGAGTTATGTTTCTTTGAAAATGTACTCTTAAGAGGCAGTAGACTGGTTATACCTTTGAAACTTCGTAAGAGCGTTTTAGATGCAGCGCATGAAGGACACCCAGGGATAGTCGCAATGAAGGGGCGCCTTAGATGCAAAGTGTGGTGGCCTAGAATCGACAAAGATGCCGAAAATCTAGTAAGGAGCTGCAAGGGCTGCACCTTAGTCGGGTTGCCAAATCCACCTACTCCTATGAAGCGTCGTGAACTTCCGGAAGCACCCTGGGTGGATGTAGCAATGGATTTGTTAGGGCCGTTACCTAGCAATGATTATCTGTTAGTTGTGGTGGACTATTATAGCCGCTACAAAGAGGTAAAAATAACGAAGAATATAACCAGTTCTGTAATAATAAAGTTATTGAAGGAAATATTTAGCCGATTAGGCTATCCATCATCGATTACAGTAGATAACGGACGACAGTTCGTAAGTGACGAATTTAAAAGATTTTGTAAGGAGTGTAACATATTACTTTTTAATACAGTCCCCTACTGGCCACAACAAAACGGAGAAGTAGAAAGGCAAAATCGGGACATATTGAAACGATTGAAAATTGGAAAGGCTGAGAAGAAAGATTTACAAGAAACTTTAAATGAATACTTGATGATGTATAACTCGACACCTCATTCTGTAACCGGAAAAACTCCAACAGAATTATTTTTTAGACGACAGAACAGAGATAAAATTCCGACGTTACAGGACATAGGTAACAAAGAAGATGATACCGAGATTAGGGATAAGGATAAGGAACAAAAGGAAAAAGGGAAAGAGTATGGAGATAAGAGAAGAAGGGCGCGGCATTCGGACTTGAATGAAGGAGACAAAGTATATGTAAAAGAAATGAATAGAACCAACAAACTTACACTAAATTATGACCCGACGCCGCACGTTGTAGAGAAGACAAAAGACGGAGATGTAACAGTCAGAAATGAAGAAACTGGACAAACATTAAGGCGGAATATATTACATTTGAAAAGAATAGAAGGACAATGGAAAACAGTTCAAGGCGAACAAGAAGAGGGTATTGAAAGCCCTGAAATCGATTAGTAGTTTTACATCATAGCTGTGCGATTGTTGTTGATTTATTGTATCAAATGATTAATAAAGTTTTTGATAAGAAAGGGATGTAGTGTTTGTGACTATGACTATAGCTTTAAACACTATCTCGTGCTCACGGTGTGGCGGGGCGCACGTTATAACAGCGCGAGCCATTGGCGAGAGCGGACGTGTCGTCTGCGTACACCGTGTGTTGTCGAGCCAGTGATACGTGAAACAAGGAGCATTCTACAGGACCAATTTTAAAATAGCGAAAATTTTAAAGTTACATTAAATTTTACTTCCCTTTCTTAAAGACTTTATAAAAAATGATGGAACAGCTTTTTTTGGCGACTTATTAGTTGGTTCCTTAGTGGAAGTAGCTTGATTGTATAGTTATCGTAAATAGATTGTTTGCTTTCGGGAAGCAACCTGTATTCGAAGGCTGCCTTCAAATAATTTACTGCAAATCAATAATCTTAAAACGAGTTATTCTTATTTCGATTGAATTAATTATCACGTTTACCTTCATCCTTCAAGTTTGAATAAATTTTGGCATATAAAGTACCTATCTGGATATTGGAACTCAGCAATTTTATCCACAGTTGATCTAAGTTGTCTGATAGGTATAATGTTTTCTCAGTGTGGGACAATTTAGCTCGGTAGCCTTGACATTGAACTTTGTTTTTAAATTTTGACTGTGGAACGATTTCCTCGGTAACGTCGCCGTAACGAGACAGCCTTATTCACGAAACTATTACTGCTACTATTAACACTGTCTTGGCCTTAAGTGCAAAAAGTGTGAAGTCGAGTCAGCCAGATTTTAATTCTTCACTACGCGCTCGGCTGTTGCGCCCTGCACATTTTTGTCATTCAAGAAGCCGGTTAATCGTATCCATATTGTTAAAGTTGTGTGTTTACATATTTTCCTGCCGCCTGTTTCGTTCGTGACTAATAGTGCATTGAGGATATAAATATCATGGGTATATTCGTTATAATACTGTGTTTACTTCCATTGCGCTGTACCGCCGACCAGAGGGCACAAGTGGATTTAGGGATGTCTAAATTGATAGTAAAATCACAATTAAATCGTGACCAACCAATGATTGTAAATGCAAACGAAAACAACCGCCAAAACCTGACTTTTGCAAAAAAACAGAACATTTATAATAAGTCGACGCTTGATGAATCTTTAGTTCATAGTGTCTCACGTTCACCGCTGCCGACCCCGAGAAACAATCAATCGAAACAACTTTTTAAAACACAAGTGGTGAGTAGAATGGCACAACCATCAGGAAAAATGTACACAAACAAAAATACTACTCCACCAAGTGTTGAATACGACAGCGGCAGGATAGTGTTCATTGATGATGAGCTGGAAGAAACAATAAGCGTTGGATCGAGGTCAAAGCCCGAGGATGCAACGCCGCCTGTATCTAATACCAAGCCTCTCCACCCATCCCCAACACCTAAAGTCAACTTTTCAATGACAGAATTAGATGATCGCCTTGCATTAGAGGGCGATAAGTGTCCCACCGGGTACATTAGAGTAAATGGCCAGTGCGTAGAAATAGATTAAAAGTCTTCAACGTTCAAAGTGCCTACTAAGCCTAAGTTGTATTTTATATATTTTGCCGGGTAGACTATTATCAGTTTCTATACTTTGCATAAAATATTAAGTAGGTAAGTACTTGGCCTAGAAGCAAATTATCTAAACATGTAATGCCCAGACTAATGAATACTATGTATTATAATGAATAATATGTAATGTAATACTATGTAACGCATATAATTATGTAGTGTATCTAAGACAGGAAAACTGTCTGAAAATAAAATTAAATAAAGCAATTTTGAATTTATATTTGCCAGCTTTGACTTCAAATACCCTAAATAAAAAATAATGTGAAACAAAATAAGGTAGCCACAGAATTGTTATTCAACAGGTAAAAAGTTTAGCGCTGTCGACCCACAAATTGAAAAACATTCTAAGCTTTCCCATGAAACTACTTTTTTGTGACTTTCTACGAAAAAAGGAAATTAAATCATGATATCAAACATCACGTACATACATATGATTTCTGTTTTATTTCAGAAAATTTAAAATAACTTTAAGTGGATTAAGCACTTTAATTTCCTTTTTGTCTATGCCATTATTTACTCCGATTCCTTTATGTTTAGGTACACGACTATTTAATATATCGTCGCTGCGCCTGCCAAATTCCATAAGTGCATTTTTTTGATTTTTGTGTTTTTCGCTTAACATTATCTCCGTTTGATTCTCTATGTGTTCGTAAAATTATTTTTGTGATATTCGAACTAGAAACAAATCTAACAAATTCCATATGTGTTTTGACCGTTAGGAAAAAGTCGTATGTGCAGAAATGCACATAAAGGATTTGTGGTCCGTCTTCAGTCGCCCGCCAACTGTGTCAGCGATGTGAGCGTTGTGGTGTAAACAAAATTAAAATATAGTTTTTAAGAGTTAAAACAGTAAAATGGGTAAGTGCATAGTGAATTTACTACATAATTGTTGTTTTTCATGTAATTGCCGCATGTTCTTTAATAATTATCATTAATAACTAATCAATTTAAATAAATAATATTCTAACCTAAAACTTGTGTATTGCGTTTTTACAGCAATGATAACGAAAAATATAATAATTCATCTGTTAAATTACTATTTTATATAAGGAAACTAATCACAATGTAAATACTAAATGCCTTTTGTGATCCCTAATGAACCATAAAGAGAGCAATATGTAGTTTTTGTGTGTGTTAATGTTTTTAGGGTTCCGTACCAAAAGGATCTTATAGGATCACTTCGTTGACCGTCTGTCTGTCCTTCTTTCAGTAAAGACACTTTTTCTCAGAAGCGCGTGGAGGTATCAAGTTGAAATTAATATCTTACACTCAGGTCTGCAATCCCTTAGAGCTGTCATACTTCTAAGTTAACGCTAGGTTTTTTTTGTATGATGATACCTCTATTAAGAGACTGACATGAGCCAACCAGCAAATAAATTGTAATTTGTCTAACATCTTCGTTTTTTTCTTTCTTTAGACGATATGGCTTTCAACCCACAACCCCACAAACCAGCATCGCGAGCGCAGATACTGGTAAATTTAGCTAAAGGAATCGGCAATCATAATCAAAATGCAGATTTAAATACTTCCGATATGTTTATGTCAAATAGTTATGATCCAACGCAGTGCTTGTTAACTTCAGACTTGAATCAAAATATTCCCAACACACCTGAAAATATAGAAACAACTTTGTTTGAAGAGTTAAATGATGTAACGTATGAAAAACATCTCGATCCTTTTTTAGAACAATCGGAAATCGATTGTAGCATTCATGAGAACTCGCATTACATTGAAAAAATATATATTCTGGATGAAATCACTGGACAGTTCAGACAGGATATGGAATTATGTAAAGATAACTCAAATGAAGAAAACTATTACCTCGATGAAAGTACAGGGATACTTGAGCGAAATAATAATACGGTTTGCACAAACGAAGACAATTATAGTACATCTGAAACTGAGTTTTCGAGTAGTGACGAGGAAATAAATGGAAAACAAAGGGAGCTCAATAAGTTAAAGAGGGTATGCGGTAAAGCATACAAAGGAAGAAAGAGGAAGTGTGATGATATAGGCGAGAATGCGAGATATGAATTAGTTCCGAAACCTAAAAAATATCTTAAACCAAAACCATGTACACATTCTTGTATTTCGAAATCTGATAAAAGCTTTCTATGTGGGTTCATATCTGAACAAAAACGGAAAGCAGTTTTTGATTATTTTTGGGGTCTAACTACATGGGATGCGAAAAAAGCTTATTTAAAAAATCTTGTTCGTTTGCGCCCGGTATTAAGAAGACGTAAAACTACGAGTAACTCGGAAAATATGTCTCAAAGACAATTGGCCTACGACTATTATTTCTCCGATGATCAGAATATTACTGTGAAGGTGTGCAAAAGCTTTTTTGTCAGTTCTTTCAATATAAATAGCGATACTTTGTCAGAATGGATTAAAAAACTGCAAGATTATACAGAAAGAGGAAAAGATTTAAGATCTAAACATGAAAAACGACAGTCAAATAAAACAACGAATCCTGTTCCTAAAGTTATTAGATCAACTACTGTCAAAGAATGGTTAAACTTACTAAATAAAGTACCAAGTCACTATTGTCGCTCTAGTAGTAACAGAGTTTACGTTGAAGATACTTTTGAATCAAAGACTCACATGTTTCGAGTTTATACCGAGTGGTGTAAGAATAACCAAAAACAAAATATTGGTCGAAAACTGTTTAGTCAAATATTGGAAAAAGAAAAGATTTCTATTTTTAAGCCAAGGAAAGACCAGTGTGACGTATGCACAGCTAAAAAAGAAGGGAACATCTCAGAAGAGCAGTATACATTACACATCGAAAAAAAAAATGAAGCCTACAATGCTCATATTGAAGCTCGCACTTTGAGCTCATCCGAGGTTCTCGTGCTAACTGTTGATGTCCAGTCTGTCCTCCTTTGTCCAAAGATTTTGGTGTCTGTTCAGTATTACAAGCAAAAACTTCAGGTTCATAATCAGTCCATTTATATAAATAATAACAAAGATGTACACCTGTATGTTTGGCACGAGGGGGATGGGGGTGTTACGGCCAATGAATTTACAAGCTGTTTAATACATTTCATCAAGTCTCAATTAAATTATAAAAAAATAATAATAATCTCAGATGGGTGTTCTTACCAAAACAGAAATAAAGTTCTATCATCAGCTATACTAAAGCTGACAAAGGAGACTGGCTTGGAGATCGAACAGCTCATTTTAGAAAAAGGACATACTATGATGCAAGTTGACAGTGTCCACTCAACGTTGGAGAAAAAATTTCGTCCTCCAATCTACACACCGAGTGATTATATCAGTCGCATGAGGGAAGCAAGACCTAAGCAACCATACCATGTTGAACATGTAGATTATACTTTCTTCAAGAATTACGAGGATGATGTCTGCCTTGATTCCATTCGTCCAGGCAAAAAAGCAGGAGATCCTACGGTAAATGATATAAGAGCTCTTCTGTATAAAGATGGTAGTATTTTCTACAAGTTACGTCACCCCGACGAATGGAAAATCATACCTCAGCGACTGCGTTCCTACAATCCAACATTGGATGCTGCTCAACTATTTAATGAACCTCGAAAAATTGATAAAACCAAATACGATAGTCTCCAGTCTTTAAAACCTTTTATGCATCGCGACTATCATGCATTTTATGATAACCTTCATTACAAGGAGTAAGTTTAGAATTCAACATTTAGAATATAAGCGTTAACATATTTGATAATAATGTTTGTTTAAGTTTTATAGGATTTTTATAGAAGTTTTAATTTGTCCTTTTTTAGTGTTTTAATATTAAAATATAACACTATTAGAACTGCTGTGATAAAGCAATAATATTGCAATGGCAATAATGTTTGTGTGATGTTATAATTATAATTAAGAGTTACTAAGAATTAAGACTTAAAAGTGGCCATAATAAGATCTCATTATTTTTGATATTTTTATATAGTTATAACGACTGATTTTTTATAATTCTATTTGTTCCTAATAATATTATTCTATTTTGTAATCTAAGTAAACCATAAGATCACATAATGATACACCCTAAAATAACAATAAGTGTCTTAAAGCCAAATTCTTCAAGTGCATAATGCACATACATAATTATTTTAGTCAGTTCCAAACAAGTTATGTGCACATTTTAGTTTAAAAAAATTCTAGTGCCTTAAATATCTATTATTTGTGTAAAATTTTGTAATCCTAATACGTGTCTAATAAATATCTATTTTATTACATTCATGATTTTGCATTTTTTCCGTTAATTAATTCAATAACACGTTTTTTGTTGTTTCCCAAAACCTTACAAAAAACACATGTGGAACTTGTCAGGCGCAGCGACGATATACTATATATTGTATACACGACTGCCCAAAAAAGAGTAATAGGGACGGAATAGAGAGAATGTATACGAGGTATTTTATTGTATTACACTCGCTGTTTTGTTTTATTTGTCAACATACATGCACGTCATGAAAACTTAACGATGAATAAACCACCATTTTATCACATTAATATACTCACCGTACACGACAATTATAAATTAACATGAACTTCTCCGACTTTACTTTCCCGCCAAGAAATCTATACACAGTTGGTTTTCTTCTACTGTCAGAAATAAAACAAAGGGATCTAACTCATAAAGCCTAAACTTCAATAAAACTTTCATAGTTTTGTAACAGATAAAACCAAACATTGGCTCCTCACTTTCCCTCCAAGTAGTTATCAAATCAATATTAGTATTTGCATCAAATCATGACAACTTCATTTATATAGATATTTAGCATAATATTCAGTTTGGAATCTAGATTCAATATAAAAAGTACTATAAACTCATCAATATCATTAAAAGGTAAGCTTGGCCACATGAGTGAAGTGATATATTTACTTCTTAGACCATATGGTCTAAGATTTACTCATGTGGCTTGGCGACACGCTTAGACACGACCACTAGTCAGATCGTGAACATGTGAACAGAGGGCCCACCTCACAGAATGCTGATTTGCCTACCTGGAGCTATTGTGACTGAGATATGAAACCTTATTTTAGCCTTTAAATTCATTGTACCGGATTCCTGGAAGAAGAATGGATCAATTTTGGTGGGCCCTCAGTCTACATGGATTTTGAGGTTAAAATGACAAAAATCGTCTTTTCTGCGTAATCGCATGAATGTACCGAAAAGATGACCATTCCAAACCAATGTGACGACATATGTGACAGCTACAAATACATAAAACAACTAAAAAAGATAATTGGGACGAAGATATAAACAATTATTTATTTGACAATAAAAAAAAAAAAAAATGTTTCCCACACTCGCACCAATTATCTAGCCCCAACAAGAGCTTAGAATGGGTGAACTGAGGGACCACAATCTAAACTTCTAAAATTATCGTGAATCTTGCATGAAAATATAAATTAAACAGAGATTCTAAGTTATTTAGTCATGCTAAATGCCTCATTTACCAATTAACACCAGTACTTCAATAGTTTTAGAGAAAAATGAAGATTTTATTACAATGGACAACGACTGTAAAGGGTGACCATAATTTTAATAATTTAAGGATATGTCCCTCCTTTAAAAATATATGCGGAAGAAAATACACTTTTTATCATAATCCCAAAATTAGGCCTTTTCATCTTAGCGTTAATATAATGGCTATTTTCTCCATGGGCATCATCTGGGTCTGATCTGAGTGACCAGATTTAGGTTGATTAATTTAGAAAAACTCGTATTATAAATTAACCTGACTAGAAATAGTCACTGCGCCCGCCCGTCGAGTTATCGGATCTTTACAATAGAACAAGCAACGCCACATCCAAACGGTAAGTATACGTACTTTTAGGAGTTCGTCATGTAGTTTAAAAATGAAATGAGGAGTCTTCAAACACGATCTTTGCAATAGGACAAGCACCGCCAAATCCAAACGGCACGTACTTTTAGGAGTTCATCATGTACTTTAAAATTAAAGGAAGAGTCAATAAAACACATAATTGTATATAAAGTTGTCTTTATTCTTAATCTTTTAATTTTTTTCTTTTGGAGCTTTTCATATCACAGCACATGTAATGTAGATATACAAGTATATAAGGTCACTATTTATGAACTGTAAATATTTTGAGGATAAATTCAACAACATATATAAACTATTTATATGAAAAAACCTTAAATTTGTTTACGCTACTTTTCAAGAAAAACGCAAAAAGACATTTCGATTAAAAAGTAAAATAAAGCACTTTAGGTAGTTTCAATTCAAAGGAACCGAAACAGAGAGGCCGCAATGCCTTCACCGCTTGCACGTGCTCGTAGTTTCATTCAAAGGAGCCGACAGAGAAGCCGCTCTTAAAAATATTACAATTTTTGTGTCAAGAAAAGTAAAAAAAACTAGCCTGAATTTTTTTTAAATGCTAGGTCCTTATGTCTCTGATATAATTAGATGTTTAAAATAAGCAATAAAATTTAAGCAACCTATATGTTTGGTGATAATTGTTTTTTTCACAAGTAATAGGTAGCTGAGAAATTTATATTTTTTAGACAAAAAGGAGCTCAAGTTTTTGTTCAAACGGGGTAATAATCTCTAATTCAAAGATTAATAACACAAAAGTATCAAATCGATGATTCCTTGTTTACTGCGCTTGCGCTTGTCAATTAATAACAAAGTAGGGTTGTACAAAATGTTAACATTACACTTAAGTAAAAAAAATATATAGATTTTTTTTAACCACATTTAATTATTATTATTTATATTATTATTTTATTATTTATTAAAAACACGTAAGCATAGAAAGTTTCAATAAAATTGGCTAATAGGTTTGAAAGAATTAGAGATTTGACGTTTGTATGGGGTACTGAAATGTGAAATTACTTCTAACGCACACATAAAATACAATCATATATTAGCCATATAAAATAATGGAAATTTCAATTTCAATCGTAGGGCTTGATTCTAATATTGGTCCAAGATCGTCATAGCAGAGCCAGTCACCATTGTCACTTAAAATATGGCATTTATAATGTCCCATGATGTTAACATCTGTTTTGCCTACAAATATAGGATATCGAATTATCGATGTTGACAGTTAACAGCGATGTCATCATCTATATTTTGTAACATCGGTCATCCCATTCCCGCTGCCGCTTTATTAAAACGAGAGAGTAGCGATAAGCGATTGTTGAAAAAAAACTATCGAATGAATCGATATTCAAACTTTCGATTGTCGATTGATACCTAACGAAAAAACATTTTAATAAAAATTGCCAATCGAATAAAAATTTTAAAATAGAGTGAGCGAGAGTTGCAGTGCGGTGGAGTGTGGGAGAGCGGAGGCTATAGAGAGAGAAGGTGTCATTACTGCTTGCTTGCTTTACTTGCTTGCAACGATTATTAAAATTTTAGTTGATCTCGGTCAAATGTACTACTACTTGCACACGTGTAGCTTCCATCATCCGACGTCAATCGGTAAATGTGAGTGTGTTATATCGTATTTCGTATTTATGTAGCGCTTCATTGTGCTAGTCCTGCACGCATTGTATCGTAGTGGCACCAGTGCTTGACACAGTTTTCGTCGCCAAAAAACAACTAAGATTTTCATTAATTTTTTACGGAATGACAGCTAGGAAGCAGGAGGTCAGTATTCTATTGTTGCTGAAGACTAAAATCAGTTACCTGACTTCTTATTAATTAATTTATTACTTAATTTAATTAATTAATTTACCATCCATTCGATTACGTTTAAGAAAACGAAAATTTATATTACCTTACTTTAACTCTTCTCATATGCGCCAGAATGCGCTGCTTCAATGCCATACTAATTCTCGTTTTTCTACCCTAGTTACAATTTACATTCGACGAACTATCGAATAATTTTGGTTCTTATTCGAACACCTTCGTTTAACAAATTATTTCAATACCTACTTCAATTGTTTTTGACAACAATCGCCCATCGTTACACAAATTGCAGCTAGCAGCCTTTATTATGTAAGAGTATTCCAGAGTATCGAGTGTGAGTTTTGTTAACTATAGGTGTATTCATTAGATCACGTTAACGAAAACGAAAATTTGTAGAGCAAAATTTTAGCTCTTCTCGTATGTCGCCAGGAGGCGCTGCTGCTTGCGTGTATTTGACCGTACAGCAATTTCTACTTATCTCGAAATAATCCCATTTCCAAGCATGTTTAGAAAAAAAATTAGGGTGTCCTGCCTGAAGTAATTTCAATCATGGTCACCCTACGTCGACTACAATGGAAAACATAATTATGTAATTTTCTCTAAAACTATTGAAGTACTGGTGTTAATTGGTAAATGAGGCATTTGGCATGACTAAATAACTACGAATCTCTGTTTAATTTATATTTTCATGCAAGATTCACGATGATTTTAGAAGTTTAGATTGTGGTCCCTCTGTTCACCCATTGTCAAATAAATAATTGCTTATATCTTCGTCCAAATTATCTTTTTTAGTTGTTTAATGTTATTGTAGCTGTCACTTATGTTGTCACATTGGTTTGGAATGGTCATATTTTCGGTACATTCATGCGATTACGCAGAAAAGACGATTTTTGACATTTTAATCTCAAAATCCATGTAGACTGAGGGCCCACCGAAATTGATCCATCCTTCCTCCAGGAATCCGGTACAATGAATTTAAAGGCTAAAATAAGGTTTCATATCTCAGTCACAATAGCTCCAGGTAGGCAAATCAGCATTCTGTAAGGTGGGCCCTCAGTTCACATGTTCACGTCAGATCTACAGCTTCATGGTTCTAACCAACAACGAAAAAAAAAATGTTTGGCAGTAGACACTGACAGCTGTAGCTGACAGTGACAGCGGTGCTTTATATCTATCCCTTTCTAATATTTGCTCGCTCGTTTTTTGAAACGAGAGTGAAGCCGGTTCGCTCTTCGTTTAAGAAAAAATACTTTTTCTTAAATATAACTTAATATAGAGTCAATGAATTTGATAAAGTTACGATAAGTTCAATGTTTAGAGTGCCTAACATTCAATAAATGTTTTGTGAAGGCGACTAATACAGGTGCACACCTACCACGTGTGCATAGTGAATTTTCTATAAATTTACTTTTAACTTCGATCTCAAGACATTAAATCTACGTAAAAATCATAAATCCACTACAAAATAACTATATCCATTCCACGTGTACTATTATTAAAATATGTCTGTGAAAGCCGAAGGCGATCTCCGTGATGGGTTGTCTGCTGCGGAGATATTCGCTAATAGCGAAGGTCTCACCTACAATGACTTTTTATTGTTACCCGGATACATAGATTTCACTGCTGAAGAGGTGGATCTGACGTCGCCGCTCACCAAGAAAATTAACCTGAAAGCGCCCCTGGTGTCTACGCCCATGGACACCGTCACTGAGGCAGACATGGCCATAGCCATGGCTCTCTGCGGCGGTATAGGCATCATCCACCACAACTGCACCTCCGAGTACCAAGCCAATGAGGTGCACAAAGTTAAGAAATACAAGCATGGATTCATACGAGACCCAGTCTGTATGGGCCCAGGAAACACCGTAGCCGATGTTTTGGAAGCTAAAAAGGTAAATGGATTCACTGGCTACCCTATCACAGAGAATGGGAAATTGGGTGGTCGCCTCATCGGCATTGTCACCTCTCGAGACATTGATTTCAGAGAGGGTGACCCCCAGCTCAGTCTGAAAGAAGTTATGACTCCAATTGAAGAAATGATAACAGCTCAGTCAGGTGTAACATTACAGGATGCCAATTACATTTTAGAGAAAAGCAAGAAAGGTAAGCTTCCTATAATAAATGGGGCAGGTGAGCTTGTAGCACTGATAGCAAGAACTGACTTAAAGAAAGCCCGTAGCTACCCAAATGCATCCAAAGATTCCAACAAACAACTTTTAGTTGGAGCCGCTATGGGCACAAGAGAATCAGATAGAGACCGCCTCAAGTTACTTGTCAGCAATGGTGTAGACGTCATTGTATTGGACTCATCACAAGGAAACTCAATATATCAGATAGAAATGATTAAGTTTATTAAAACAACTTATCCCAATATCCAAGTTATTGGAGGAAATGTTGTGACCAGAATGCAAGCTAAAAATCTTATAGAAGCTGGTGCAGATGCATTGAGGGTTGGAATGGGAAGTGGTTCTATTTGCATAACTCAAGAGGTGATGGCCTGTGGCTGCCCTCAAGCCACAGCAGTGTACCAGGTGTCTTCCTATGCAAAGCAGTTCAATGTTCCTGTTATAGCTGATGGAGGGATACAGTCAGTAGGACATATTGTGAAATCACTGGCTCTTGGAGCCTCTTCTGTTATGATGGGGTCTCTGCTTGCAGGCACATCTGAGGCACCAGGTGAATACTTTTTCTCAGATGGAGTCCGGCTTAAAAAATATCGAGGTATGGGGAGCTTGGAAGCTATGGAGAACAAAGAAGGCAAAGGATCAGCTATGAGCCGTTACTTTCACAAGGAGAGTGATAAACACAGAGTAGCTCAAGGAGTTAGCGGGAGTATTGTGGACAAAGGATCAGTGTTACGATTCCTTCCGTACCTGCAGGCAGGCATGCAACACAGCTGTCAGGATCTTGGAGCCAAATCTGTTGCCTGTATACGTGATATGAGCTACTCTGGAGATCTTAGATTCATGAAGAGAACATACTCTGCACAGTTGGAAGGCAATGTGCATGGCTTGTTTTCATATGAAAAGAGATTATTCTAAAGCTAATAATTTTCCATATTGTGATAATGAGTACTTTAAATTTTGTTTTAATTACAATGTATACAATTGATTAAATTAAAGTATCCATTTATTTTACAATGGGAATAATATTTTGTATTTGTATATTAAGAAATAACTATTGCTTTAAGCTAAAAGAGGAAATATTATCTACTGGAGCTATGACTCTTTTTGTCACCTTATTTGTTTGCCATTCAATTAGAGTTTATGTAACTGTGACTATGGACCAGAGATATATATTCTTTAATAAAGTGTGAATTAAAACAGAGTACCTTGTTTATCTTTCCTTTTATGACCATATTTGATAGTTATAATTTAGGTACCTAACAAAAAAAAATCAGTCTTATCCTGTTTATTGTTTAAGAACTGATATTGCTCTTAATACAAAAGATCACAGAAAAAATATACTTACCTAATTTACATTATCAAGTATTACCAAAAAGCAAAATGATTATGTACAGAATATTAAAATTCACGTGTAACATTCATTTCAGAACCTACACTTCTAGGGTTAGCTACATTTTTACATTCTACTTTTTAGACTAGCAGGTGTGAAATAAAATATATTTTTTTGTGTCATGTCATATGTTCATAACATTGTGTTTATGAATTTAACACTACCTCAACATTTAGCAAGCACTGGCAAAAAATCCTGGGTAGCATGCGTTTCAAGGGCGTAGCCAGGTACGGGCAGGGGGGGGGGGGTAATAAGTACCTACATAAATCTCGAATCTCGATACTACACGAGGTGAGACGAGCGCGAAAAGTTTTAAATATCACTCTAGTTAATAATATAAGTTATACGTTCTTTCGAATATAAGTTCATTTTTTATTTAAAAAAAGTGAACTTATTTTACTTTTTTTTATTTTTAAGTGTTAATTGCTGCACTGAAGCTGACAAATACTAAAAAATAAAAAAGCAGTGACAAAATTCAGCGCTTAAAGTCAGCCTTCTCGGTAGCATAGCGGTCAGTGCAGCCGCCCGGATTGCGGAAGACCCAGGTTCGATCATGGCTGGGTCGGGTAGGCGTTTAATTTTTTCACTATTTTATAAGTATTTAAGTAAACCTTTATTCAAAAATTCAAGTTATTGATCGAAAGTGACATTTAGAACTTTTTACTGGACTAATAGCAATAAAGTGGAGCGCAATATAGAGAGGTCTTTCTTTACACTGCGGCGGCGGCGTGTCAAAACGTGGTTGAGGTCGACGATGCTCAAGAACCGCTTAAATGGCCTGTGTATGTTAAAGTTACACCGAAAGATGGTGCAAGAAAATTTCGTGCAATTTCAAGTGAAGTCTTGAAACAGTTCTGCGGAGAACCGATACGATTGCTTTTGTAGCTGCGTAAACAAATATTTTTGTAGCGAACGTATTAGTATTATTGATCAAAGGTAGTAAGCCTCTGTTGGTATGACAATAAATATACCTACTAAATTGTTTTTTCTTTTTTATAAATTATTTAATGTTTTTCCTACCACTAAGCAACAAATTTTATTTATTATTCATTATGAGTTAGGGATCGATTTACCAATGTGGAAAATCCTGCTCCATTTATTGTTTGATTATCTCTATTATAAGTATTTTACTTTTAAGATGGTGTACATAAAAAAAACCCTTTTACAATTACGCATTGGGAAAATGGAACTAGAATTTCACCATACATTTACGCTAGGTTTATTACATAATTAGATTTGTCTAGCCTTTGTAATCTTGTTTGTATTGTTAGGTTTCTTACAAGCTTAGTAAGCCAATAAGATTCCAGATTAAAATTTTGTGGGGAATAAAAAACAAGTGAGAGTTATTCTAATAATTACAATTTAATGGAATTATCAATGCATAAGCTGCAGAGGCATGATTATTCTTGTTTAACAATAAATATCATTTAAAAAGCTAAATAATTTAAATAATAAAAAATAGCTACTATCTATGCTTTAGACTGGTGCGTCCAAAATGCTATCCTTAACATTTTAAAACTGCATCCAAGCTAGTATGATTGCACATATTATCGTAACTAATAGAATGTTAATACTCCTTTGGTCTAAAAATGCTTTTTAATGCTCATTAACCAAAAGAGGTACACCTTCACTTATGGAAACCAAATTTAGAGAGCTTATCAAAACTAATAGCTAGTTGCACCAAAACATTACTTTTTCTTTAAACTTTCTTTTAACTTTATGATTTACGTTTTTCAGTTATCAAAGCGGAATAATCATTGAACATAATTTTGACGTATTCTGTCACTTTTAACTAAACGGTAAAATGTAAGCGGTGGTGCAACTGGCCGTTACAATTAACATGTTGACAGTAATGCTCATAAACATTATACCTACCCAGTGATAGAAAGATCGCCCTCCAAGTCAAGTTTTCTGTTTCTATAAGCCTGAGGGGATTTTTTTCTTTTAATAAGGCAATTGTATTTGATATGGGCTATGTATAAAAAATTGGTAAAGCAAATTGAGTATGACAGTACTGTCCACGTCAGCTTGTTAAATCAAGAGTAATGCATAGCTAATCACGGAATCGCTATACTGAGTTCGACTAACTCTCTTTACTATAGTTTATAAATCTTATTACAACTGATATAATTCAAAACGTAGGTACGTTTGTCGTCAACGTAGTTTATTGAGCGAGCCGTGGTCAACTATCCTACGAGTCAATTGCACAACAGACTATGACGTCACCATCTCGCGACTGAAACGCACCAGTCGGAATGCACGAAGTCAAGCGACCGAAGCGTATAAACCTTACTGAGATTACACCTTAGTTAGTACGGAACCAGCGCGTTTGAACGTGTAACAAAAATAAATTTTCAAAGCATTCTCATATTGTTTTGCGAGCATCATCACATTTCTTTTTGTCATTTCAATCGGAATGTAAGTGCTAATGGAAAAATATATCAGTTTATTATAATAACAGTACAGGGTGTCATATAAAATTCTGAAAGTTCTACAAGCATGATAGTTTTTTTTTACAATTACTTTTTTGTGTGTAAACATATTGATAAGAACGTGTATTACGTACTTTAAGCAACTGAAACCGGGACATGTAAAATCAAAAGTGCACAATGAAAGAGCGGGCGAGGATGCCCGCTACCGTTCTAATCGTAAAAACACATTAATTCATAATTTATTTGGGGCGATCATAACTAATAGCAGGAGATGGCATTTACAAAAAAACAGTCAATTCTTTAGAAGAGTGAACGCACGTTTCTATAATAACAACAAGTAATTTTACCCGCGAATTACATATGCCCCGGTAAATTAACCTTTCGTGTGCTTAGTGCCAGATCCGTCCTACAAACAATTAAAATTCTATTGTGTCTGTATTCACAGCAGACGACAAAATAAAGTGACAAATTCAACTCCAAAGTACCAAAAAATAAACAGTCGTTAAACAATGAAAACCCGGATAAACAATTTTACGACATCCACGATTCCGTCAGAGCCTTCAATGAAAGTGATGAATGCCACTGGTAAGACGAAAAAAAGCTGTTGATAAAAAGTGTGTGCACCCGTTGAAACGCGCTGCGCGTGCGTCGCGGCTACTCGGCGGCGTCGTCGGGGCGGAACTCGGGGCCGCGCGGGCCCTCGTCCTCGAACACGATCTCCTCGGGGTCGGGCGCGCGCGGCAGGAACTCCGCGCCCGGGCAGATCTTGTGGAAGATCTGCTCCGCCTGCGAACACAAGTAATCAAATAATGTTTAGACAGAACCACGATAGCATGAAGGTAGTGCACCTGACCCGGTATATCATGGCGCGCGGATTTAATCCCGCTCGTGAAAATTTTTTCAACACTTTTTTCAAAAACAAAAATTTACAAATAACGTATTTTTAAAGAGATTGCTGTTGGTCATCTATGGCAACGTAACCAGACGTTTTGTGGGCGAAGAGAAAATTAAAGGTTTCCTCACTGTAAGCCGTGTGATCGAAATATCCTAGGAGGGTTTATATGTATATTATAATATATAATTGTTGTATATATGGGAACCCGCTGACCAAAGTTTATATTAAGGTATACAAAATATTTTTTGTATATGTTCATTGATTAAGGTAACTACTGCCATGGCCCAGAAGTTTTGGACACCCTATATTACTATCTATCTTTTAAATATCGCAATAAAACATTTGACCTTTCGTTAGAAAATTATCATTTGGCAACTAAGTGTCAATCAGATATAAGTTAATTAAACAGGCCTAAAAAGAAGTTTTATAAATAATATTTATAATTAGCGTTATCTACAGTGATAAAATATCACGTGGATGGTAGGCCGTGCTTCATCAGATTGTATTTAACATTCTTACATTATAAGGACACAAAACCTATGACACAATGAAGATCGATAAATCACAAAGAAATCGATTTTATAAAACACCTACTTATATTTATACTATCACCTACTAAATTAATCATTTAATAGCATATGCCTAACCTATCATAACTTGAATCGCCTGTGTGGTCTTGTGGTTAAACTGCCCCATATCAGACCTAGAAAAGAGTTGTTTGATTTGAAACGAGTGGAGAGGGATTACATTTATATATATATTAATACATGAAGCAAAAAATTTGTACCCCTTATTACGAAAATTATGCGGACGGAGGAGTATGAAATTTTGCACACTTATAGTTTATATAGAGAAAGATTGCAGAATGTTATTATTTTTTTTTAAATTACGCATAAAAAATACATTATAATATAATAATAATAATAATTTTTATTTCAGACCAATTTGATCCATAGACTTATTAGTAAATGTTAGTAACAATTGGGTAACAAAAACGCTTAATCCTATGTTAGTGTTGTTAGCATATTATATATATGGTTGTGTGCTACTTCTTAAGCCCAGTTGCAATCTCTACCCAGCATCTTTGAATGGGGCAGTCCTGTCTGACAGCAATCATCTTAAGGATACTGTTGTCGCTCTTACGTAAACGCTGCAGTAGAGAAGCCGCTTTTTTGCGCATTATAGCATGAAACCCGTCTGCGCGAGAGTCAGCAAACATTTTGGAAGCGCTACAGCGCCACGGTAGCCCCGACAGCATCCTGAAGGCGTTATTGTATTGTACACGCAGGACGTTGTAGGCTCGCCGCGAATACGTCACCCACAGTCCACTCGCATAAAATGACTGGCAGAACGCTTTAAACAGAGTCACTTTTACGTCTGCAGTGCATCGAGCGAATCTGCGGGCAAGCATATTAGCCCTCACCGCCAACGCCCTGCGTTCCCTCTCTATGTCATCATCATCCCTTAGGTCTTCCGTGACAACATGGCCTAGATATTTAAACCTCGTCACCACCTTTAATACAACACCATTGAGATGTACGGGCGGTATCAGCCGAGGCCGCTGTTTAGGTGATTTGAATACAAGTATTTCGTTCTTCGTACAGTTGTATTTTAGGCCATGTATCTTCACGTAAGACTCACAGGTAGCTAGTAGTTTTCTTAACCCTGCTATCGACGAACTGAGCAACACCATATCGTCTGCGTAGCTAATGTTATTGATATTGGTACCATCAATATGACAGCCAACATGTGTATTGCTCAGTTCCTCGATAAGCTAAATAATGTTAAACAAAAGAGCCGAGCTCAATCCCCCCTGCCTGACACCGCACTCCAACCCATAATCGTCCGACAGGGTACCAACCCATCTCACCTGGTTTTTCTGGTTAGCATACCAGTACCTGAGAAGGAACGTGTACTCAGCCGGCACACCCGCATCCCCCAACTTGTCCCATAGCACATCGTACGCGACCAAGTCGAACGCTTTTGACAAGTCGAGGAAACACGCGTATACCGGCGTTTTCCTGGCGGAGTAGTATTTGACAGTATGTTTTAGACTTAGGATTGCGCTTTCTGTTGACACTCCCGACCTAAATCCAAACTGAGCGTCATGTATGTCAACATATTCAGAGAGGCAACCATTTAACACACTGTTAAACACCTTGGCCGCGGTAGCAGCAAGCGAGATGGGACGATAGTTACTCATATCAGACGTGTCACCCGTTTTATTTTTAACTATCGGTACCACAATTGTCCGCATGAGCGCATCAGGTAAATACGAGTGATGACATTAAATCAATAAAACAAACATTACACACACTATTATGTATTTGACACACACGCATATACTCTTTGAAAAAATGTCAAAAATGGAAGAGGAGCGGCCGAAATCTGTCCATGCCAATCCAAACTCACTATCTTTTTTAATGTTCATTGCTTAGGATACAATCTGTGCAGCCATAATAAAATTACGGTCGAATTTCGACCATTGGGCGATCACTAGTTTAGTTCAATATGTAACCATATTGCCCACAACCCACTGCCACCCAGATACCACCATCCTATCAAGTCTGTCGTGACAACAACAATGTCAGTGGCATTGTAGTGTTCCGACAGTTAGAATAAGCCAGTTCCTTAGCAGTTCAAGGTCTAGGTGAAGTTCTTTTTTTTTTTGGAAAGTTTCCTGATTACCACTGGGCATTTTCAACTTTACCGGGCTTTTTCAGGGGCGGCGGAAAACTTAAAAGGGTTCCTCAAGCCGTGTGAAACGAAGCACTGTGAGAGGTTTTCTAGAGGGAACGATATCACGCAGTAGTGCGTGTCTCCGTGCCCTACTAGATTCTCCGAGGGGTTCGGATCGTATCGGGGAGCGGAACAACCCGAGGGCGCCTCTAAAGGCCCAGACCTCGGCTCGGGTTGACCGGGTCGTAGGGGTGCGGAGAAGCATATAGATCTGTACATGTCTGTACCTGATATAGAGCGCGTGTGAACCAGCTCGTCGTACCCTCGTTCTACGAGTACGGTGTCTTGGGCCTAAACTAGTGTGCATGTTTAGTGTATTCTATAAATGTGTAGCGGCATTTAGAAAAATAAAAACTATATTTTAAGTATCATTATATTAGTATAAATTGTATCGCTAATAAGTAACAGATAAAATTAACTGTCAACTAAATCTTCACCCGTCAGTCTATAGGTCGAATGAGTTAGAGTAATATCCAAAACAAACAAAATGGTTGGTAGAATGCGTACTAATTAACATTTAAGAATAACTATTTATTGTTAATTTGCATACAATGCTATGTTTATGTCATAGTAGTATTGCCAAGGGGTGATATTAAAATGTAAATACGGAAATAGTTAGCAATGGTTTTCTAAATTGAATTATTGTTATCTTTGTAGTAAGTAGGCTTGCTAGGTAATAGTAATAATAAAACGATTGAATGTTTAACATGTACCCTGAACAAGCTAAACTTACACAAGGTACAGTAAATTTTGTTAAATTGTATAATTAGGTTAAATATGGTTTTTAGGATTCTTTTGTAAAACAGGAACTCTTACAATTTCCTGAAGTCTCTCTGTTCGTCTTTAAGCTATAGAAAGCTAAATGTTGTTATGCGACAGACTTAGACAAGATGTTGGTAGCTAGCCTGTCGGACTTTAAAACTAGTGACGTATCACGCTATTGCTATACCAATCGCTACGTTCTTTACGTATCGAGGCTAATAACTTTAGTAATAATACATATATTTCAAAAATTCAAAAAGTAATCTGCTTTGAATGACCTACTAAATACGTGTACATTAAAAATAACATGACATTTTAATGTAGGAGACGTTCTCATTTTAGTGGCCAGCTTTAATTTTAACGGAGTTTTATTCAAACTGAGTTTAACGCAAACTAATTAGAAAAAGGTACATTTATATTTTATAAACACATATTTATAATCACACAATAATATACATTATTTATAGAATGTAATCAACCTCAACGCATATTATACATACATTTTATATTTCGGAACTCCTTTATATAACCTACTGGCGGCCGCCCGCAGTTTCACCCGCGTGGTTCCCGTTCACGAGGGAATATCGGGATAAAAAGTATCCTACGTGTTAATCCAGGTTATAAACTATACGTGTGCCGAATTTTATCCAAATCCATCCATCCGTTACAGCGTGAAATAGCAACAAATATACACATATACACACCATCTTTCACATTTATAATATTATGTGATGTGATAGTGTGATAACTATACAAAATCTCACACTTCTCCGTGCGCGCAATATGTCTAAAAAGGGGTACGAAGTTTATATTAATCCTATTAAAACACACGACATAACAAAGGTGAGTTTTCTCTTTACGTATTAATATAAAGATTATGTTATAATGTAATTTTACGCAAATTTTGTTGTAAACAAATTACAATTTGGGAAGTGTTGAAAACAATCCACGTGCGGGATAAGAACCTGCACCCTCTGAAAAAAATCACGGTTACTGTTGTCAATAAGACATTGTCCATGACATTCGCCTGCTCGCCGCAGACGCGCACGCAAACCGCTCACTTCGCTCCTACGACACAAGCCATCAGGCTACCTAACGCCAGAGAACCCACATCTAGTATCTTTAATACGAAATTGTATGTGTTTATTGATTTTTGTGTTATTTTTTAAGTAATTAATTTGTTTGTTATTATATATCTTGTTATAGTGTAATGACCTGTTGCACACCTTGGCGGTGCCTATGACCTTGTGCAATAGGTAAGTATGATTTATAAATAAATAATGAGGAGCTCGGTGGCGCAGTGGTAACGCGCCCGGTCTGCGATTGCTGAGGTTAAGCAACTTTCGCAAAGGCCGGTCATCGAATGGGTGACCAAAAACTTATCATCTCGAGTTCCTCCGTGCTTCGGAAGGCACGTAAAGCCGTCGATTCCGGCGGCATTAGCAGTCGTTAACAACCACCGCACCGCACTGGGCCCGCGTGGCGTTTTATAGCCCGTTCTCCCTATCCATCCGTTGAGAAGGCTCGTGCCCCAGCATTGGGGACATAAAATGATCTGATGCTGATGATTATGAAACTTCATATGTATATTACCGCTAAGTGATCAGGGTGTCCCTATACAGAGTTAAAAAAAAATATGTATATGGCAGAAAAACGTTTGCCGGGTTAGTTAGAAATAAATAAATAGTGCACCGACCTGTTCGACGGCGCGGTCGAAGTCGAGCCCGGCGTCGGGCCCCGAGCACACGTGCACGGCGCCCGCCGCCGCCGCCGCCGCCGCGCTCGTGTCGCGCACGTTGCAGTACACCGACCACAGGCACTGCGGCACACCGCCCACGTTAACTACCGACTATACTATAGCCATATTCGATAAAGAATGTTCACCAACAAAGCGTTGCTAAGCGACCGGTGACAGGCATGTATTGACAACCTTTTCCAGGTCAACAGGAAAGATTTTACGTGAAAGATTTATTTATATTAAATATTGTGTGAAAAATTTAAAAACCAAAAACCATAGTACGATTATAGCTTAGTTTTAACCTATGTGAGTGAATAAATTAGCTACCTTGAAATAATTAAAATGAAGATGCACTTGAAGATTCAATAATTTATTTATTACATAAATTAATCAACTGCTGTTACAATCCAATGTCAATTCAATTTCTTCATTCATGAATGTATGTTTTGCATTGCAAATGCACTGTTTACGCTGCGGATTTTAGAGGTAGTTAAGATAATCAACCCCCATATGGATACTAGTAAAGATTCCTCTTCATTTGGAATGCTAGTTTATAATAACGGAATTGTTTAGAATACCTCAATTTTAGTAATGACATTTGTTTAATAGGGTTAACAAGTAAAAATAGTTAACGTTTTTTTTTTACGTTCTTCGTATTATAACGTTTTTACCGAAGTTAAGCGACCGATTTAAGCGAGATGTGTAGTGAGAATAATAAGTCTTACAAAATCTTTTATGTAAAATGCAGTAATCAAGTAATAACACAAAATACACAAAAACATTTTTGCCCAGATTTGTGATGACCCTAATTTGGTTTGTTTACATTTATTCTTTATCGATTTTGGCTAGAGTATACGTAGGAAGCGCGCTCACACGCACAGGGTGCCTACTACGAGTTTCATTCGCCATTCAATCACGTTAACGAAAACGAGAATTTGTATGGCAACATTTTAACTCTTCTCTTATGTCGCCAGGAGGCGCTGCTTCAATACCATACTAATTTAAGTTTTCTTAAACGTAATCTAATGAATACAGTTAGTAAACAAAACTCACACTAGGCACTCAGGAGTCGAATCAAGAATTTAAGGTTATTTCATTTCGGATTTAGCTGCGTTTAGAAAAGAAAGCATAGGTAGTTGCCCGCGCTTCGCAGTGTTTGCGCTACTTAGGGCTAATCTCTTAATCGTCGTCAATAGGATTGCTTTATTTACCTCGCCTCGCTAAGGCGGTGTAAAATATAGTTATCCTATTGGTTGATTAGTTTTCGCGCCTCGCTTAGCTACTTCGCACTGCTCTGGTGAAAACACATTCTAAAACTACGTTACACTTGCTCTATGTATTGCTACTCTCGGATCGAGTGATCGAGGGTTTTAGAGTTTTTAAACATTTTAAGGTCGCATACAAACTTGAATCTTCCAACTTTTTAAACCAATAAGCCAATTTAAAAAAACTTTCTACGATAAGGATAAGGCCTACAACACACTATCCGGCCTGCCGCATTACGACGCACCCTTGCGGCAGAGCGCATATCTATTTTCATATGAAACCGTATTATTCAAATGCACTATATGCGGCCAGCCGTCTACCATCTATTACGCGCAACTACGTGCCATATAGCCGCTGGCCGGATAATGCTAGTAGGCCTATTAGGAGATCTAAGTAGTAAGTAGCAAACATTTAAAAAAAAAGTTTATTCTATTGAATTAACGCTAATAAATTCAGTTAAACAAAGGCCCTGAAAAGATTTAAATACTTAAAAGTAGAGCCAACCTTAGGTTTGTCCGTAGCCGCCGTCTGGTCGCCGCCCGACATGTCGAACACCCGCTCAGCGTAAGGCTTGAGGTCGGTCTCCGCGTCCTTCACCTTTTTCGTTATGAAGTACACCACAACTGTAAAGAAATTAAGCATTTTTCTTAAATATAACAAACTATTTTGAAAAAAAACAAGGAACTAATTAACTATGTGGTTCTAGTGGCTATCTGTATCTGAGTATCGGAGGCTCGTTCATTAGACTACGGGCCTCCGATACTCAGATACAGATGCCGGGTTCGATGCAAGCGTAGTTATTATTGCAATTCCACCTCGCTAGTTACCTCCCTATTATCTTAGTATGTTGCCATAACAGTAGCAGAAAAAATAAACAGTTCCTCAATAGTTGAGGATTATGAGTAAAATGTCCACCTTCAGCCATATTGTCACTTACCATTAAATGAAACAAGCCCTTTAAATGTTATATACATGCAAACGATCGAAATGGTACAAAACCAACAAACAATCAACAACCAATCATTACCAAATATGTAACATGTTGGATGCAAATCACATTTGATTTGATTTGCAGTGTTTAATTTAATTAAATTAAACACTCAAATCTAGGCGAAAACGCATTAGAACGCTGTAAGTTCATATGCGGAGATAGTAGAAGGCAGGCCCGATAACCAATTGGACTAAAGCCCTTCACTCTTGGATGATACAGCACGACGTGCTATCTTGCGATAAAAACCGGGACCAAACACCTAAATTAGAAACTTGAGATATATTTTTTTACCAATATTTTACGATCGCCACTCGTGCCTATGACTCAAAGCGGGTGGCAGTTTTAGTTTATTCAAGTGTTACGTTACTAATACAGCATCGATTAAATACTAAAACAACATTAATTTTAAAACTATATTTTTATTTTATTTTATTTTATTTTATTCGGCAAATCATCAGCTTTATATTAATGAAATATAACTTACAATAGAACTTAAAAGCTACTAAAAAAACTATTATATTGAAAAAGAAGACAGTATTATACGATAACTAAAGACATGCAAAAATCCATCAATATAACCACTTTTCTTAAAGAAACCTATAATTACCTAGCCATTGGATTGCGCCATGAGTCATGTGTAAGTAGGTAACCCCACAAAAAGACGCCCAATAAAAAAACTGTAGAGGCGAGTGGACGATTCAACAAAAACGGGAGAAAAAACGTTAAACGAGCGCGAATGACCCTGGCCAGTGGCTATAGACACGACTGAGGACGCGACTCCGCTTCAGCAAACCAATTCAAACTAAGCTACAAAGACACACCACAAATTGAACTATATTAAACAAGGAATGTGTTAATAACACAACAGTGTTGCCAATACCAACACAAAGACAACAAACAAAGATAAGATGGTAGTAGCTATATAGCTGTCTGTGTAGCTACTGAAAATCTAACTCAGGACCTCTAGAATTGCTAGCTAGACCACTGAGATGACTTATAAACATTCAGTACCATATCAACCAAGCTAACAGTATTATTTGTGATTATTTACATATAATTTTACGCAAATATTGTTGCTAACAAATTACAATTTGGTGTTGAAAAAAAATAAGTGTTTATTTGATTTGAAAGTCCAAAAGCTAAGGATCTGCTTTATAAAGATATAAAAAGTTGCAATTTACAAAGTCCAATATGGGCAGGATCCAGTATCGGGCCTAACTTTCAGTACCATCATAGTATTGTCAGTATTGTCCTCATCCACAATGTGATGGAAACCGAACCGGTTGCGTTATGATGCTATGTGCTTTGGAAGTCCAAGAGAATAAAAAAGTGGTAACTTAGTCTTCTGAGGCAGGATCTAGTAGCGTGCTCAACATCCAGCACCGTCACAGTATTGTCAGTATTGTCCTCATCCTCATCAGATGTTATGTGCTTTAAAAGTCCAAGAGTATAAAAAAGTGGTAACTTACAAAGTCCTTTAGGGCAGGATCCTGTAGCGGGCCCAACTTCCAGCACCGTCACAGTATTGTCATCATCGGCGAGGGGTGGGAAGCGGAGCAGCGTCAGCGGTTCCTTCTCGCTTTTCATTATCGAGCCATTAGTAATGAAGACTGCTTTGGAGATATCGCAGCTTTCAGCAGGTTCGGGGGAGAGCATCTCTTTGGGGCACTCGTTGATGCCGATCACCAGGTGCTCGCAGTTCAGAGTCTTGGACTTGCTGTCGATGGTGACTATGGTCTTGCCCTCGTCCACCGTTTTGATGGCGACCTTGTCGATGGGCCGATTCAGGCAGTACACTCCGCCGAACACTGCGCACAGTCTAAAAACATATTATGTTTCATAAGTTGTGGTTAGACATTATGGAAGAATGGACTTCCTACAACATCTCCCCCATTAAACGAGGTGTGTAGACGCAACTAGAGCAGGGATGGGGAAATAGATTTAGAGATGGGCCATACCACGAGTGTTTGATAATACATGTATAATCCCGAAAATGGCAGATAGGGTACCGTTCATAGAACCCTGGAAAATTATGAACATAACTGAAAAGCACCACATGGCCGAGATATTGAGGTTCTTTGTTTAATAAGTAAAACTGTAAAGTGACAATTTAGGCCAAGCTGAAACGTTGTTCTTAGTCGTCAACCTCATGGTCGAACATAAACAGACGTCGAAAAATTGCAGGAACGAACAAAAAAATTTAAATAAAATAAATTTGAGTTTTTTTATGGAAAAATAAGTGTACGTAAATATAATTTTGCATAAAAACACAAATGTTGAAATGTTTGTGTTTTTGTAATTTGATCGCAACAAAATTTGCGTTAAAAAAATTATTTGAACATTTATGATTTTGCATGTTATCACAGTGTTCTATATACTTGGTTGCATGGCTATGCTTCGGGAATATACACCTATTACCGAACTTCCTGTATAAAATAATTACAACGTTTCCGCGGGCCAAGGAGCATTTATACTAAGACAAACGGATAAAAAAAAAAATCAAGTACTTTAATAAATTTATTGCGTATTTGCCAGATTGAATCTTATTGCGGGCCGGACTTGGCCTACAGGCCGCCATTTCCCCATCCTTGCACCAGCGCTTCGGCAAGGTAAGGACGGCTAGCGAGGGACAATCCTGCTTTATAAAATGTTTTATATAGCGACAAACTCAGTTCAGATGGTGAGCTATCCATATGCGGACGTATCGCCAACCATATTGAATACAGTAACATGTCTGCTGAGAATCCAGCCTGGGACATCAAGGTCTGAGACCGGTGATCTAACAACTAAGCCACAGAGGCGGTTAAAAAAGTCTTTGCTAAATCACAATATCAGAAGGTTCGATACCCTCTAGTCTCTAGTCTATGCGTCAATGTAAGTCGTTACTGACTTCTTTAACAAAAATGCTTATACGACTTAACTTGGGATTGGAATGATGCATGTTATTTTGTTTCATATAATGAATAAATACATATAATATGTACGAGTATGTATTTCAAAAATTTTCTTCAATAACATAATCTGTATAAATTAAATTTAACTATACTTTAAGCGTTCTTTTTAAACTGTTGATGTTGTATAAATGATAAACATACTGCGTGCATGTTATTATTGTGAATCAAATTCAAGCAAGTGGCTCTTTAATTTAACCTCATTGCGATATTACATTACTTAAAAAATAATGATAACAATTAGAGTAAAATAAAAAAGTTGAATGTCAAAACTTTAGAACGTGTGGCATGCAACATTAGAAAGTGTCTTCAATTTTGTTTGCGTTGGTCAAGTTGATGCACATTTAGGTCATTGAACTGTGCCGACAGATATCACTTGGCGATGCAATTTTTGAATAATTTGAAATTCTAAGTAAGACTTCGGGATTAAATATATGTAATTCATGGTCGGCTGCGCAAACGTTTGCTCTCAATTCCTTTGGGAGGAATGTGGGTGGGTTCAAGAGTCCAACAAGTAAATAATTCATTTAGAGGCGTGTGTGTACGTTTTAACAAAAAAGTCCCAAGTAATATTAAAAATCTTGATATTAATAAATTTAAAATTACCATTAAAAAAAAGCTTTATAAAAAAGTTTATTACGAGTATAAAGTGTCTGATTACATTGAAGACAAAACAGCATACGGAGTTGGGCGCAGTAGTGGGACCCGACGTCTCATTGCCGACACTGGTGGAAGCCATGCTGGATGACGCCGGGTCATGGGACGCGGTTCTCTCCTTCAGTGAGCAAGTGATGTCGCTGAAGGAGACCGCGGAGCGCGAAAGGGAAGATGACCCTCAATCGGAGGCAATTCGCAAGAGGCGAACAGGTCGGAGAAGGTGGTTTTGCCCAGCTTCTCCCCCCATAGGCAAGCAGAAGTTTGAGAGAGTTCTGCTCCAAATAAAGCAAGGAGAGCCCTCAGCAGGGCATCCGTTCCCACACAGTTACGGTAGAATCGCCAGACGATTGCCCGGGACTACGTGTGTGCGGAAGGTGGGCAAAGCTGTGTTTTTATGATGTGGTATGACTGGCTGACCCTCTTCCTCGCCTTTAGCCCAACGGCGCAGGGAAAGGAGGACGGAAAGCCGGTTGAGTCCGCCCTTTCTGGTAGCCGGAGTAGCATAATACGGTTCACAGCGAAAGAGAAAAAAAAAAGACCGTTCAGCGTACCATGCGGGGGAAGTGGCCTATGTCCTGCAATGGACGGATATGGCTTGAAGATGATGATGTAATAAAAAAAATGTTGCTGGAAACTGCAACTTTAATAGTAGTTTTATTATTTTTTGTTCTCATATAAAAATTAAATGAAATTAAAATTGAATGGAGCAAACGTAGATAACCTTGAATGTAAAAAATCGGGTTAACATCCCCATATACTCCATTGGACTACAGAAAAATAAGAGTATCTGCTTTTCTGGATGGTAAAACAGAACTATTGTGTTAACAGCGCATTAATAATAATGTTTAAAAAAACATCTTTAAACGGCCGTAGTTAAGTCACGTGTCGCCGCCGACTGCCATAATCATTGTTCGTAACGGTATATTAACCATGCACAACACAATTAAGTTTAAATTATGGTTTCATTATTCATAAAGTTTCATACCAATACCTGTAATTGGCAGATTAATAGGTGTCGCGGGGTACAATTATCACAATAAAAAGTTTTAAATGTTTTTGTGATGTGATCCATCAATCTTTACTAAAGGCAAAATAACACAAGGCTCATACTGGGCCATAACGTATTATGAAACCCGAAATTATTTAGACATTTTTTATTTTACTAGAAGGTCAATTTAATTTTAAATACTTGTATTTTTTGAACTTTTTTATGGAACATGGTTTTGAAACCAACTGTAGCAACTAGTCTTTTTTTTAAGTTCTTTTTTCACTTTGCAATATAAATAAATATTGCTTTCTGAATACAAGATATTATTATAACAATTTAAAAATAAGATAAGTCAGATATACTTAATTGTACACTATGTACACACTATTGACAAAGAAACATAAGGTACTGACGCCTCTTGTCTATCACAAAGAGTATTCTAATCTTAAAATGATTCTAAAACACATAGGTATATTACCTACCTTTCTAATGATAGGACAATAAACATGATAGACTTGATAAACAACAAAGGCGAACTTTTTTCTTCCAGCCAACTTTGATTTGTGGACAAAAAATGAAATTCGTGGCAAGGCAAGAAAAAGTGAGCATCAAATAAAAAAGTAGTATGTAAGGTCCCAATTCATTGATTGAACAATAATTATATTTTATTTTTAAGTAATAATTATGGTGAATTTACCTGCAGAAGCATTGTGGCAGCTCCCCGCTGCCGTACATGGGCCAGAGGAATGGTGTGTTGCCATAGCGGCCGAGGCTCATGAGGAACTTCTTGCACTCGCGCACGCCCTCCAGACACGGCATCAGGTTGGTGCCGCCCGCAATCGCGTACAGCACGTAGTGGATCAGATTGGGAGTCAGGCCTTTGTGCTCCAAGTACTCCTTGAATGTCTTGTTGTTCCAGTCTAAAGAAACCATTTAGGTAAATTAAAAATAAACATGAATCGGTTGTAGTAGACGCCAAAAGCTTCTGATTGAGAGATCATAACCAAAGGACCGGAAGGTAGACCCAAGTCTCAGAACTTAACCACACCCACAACAGAAAACCACCATGTTTATGGTACTTTCAGTTTTTATTGCAGTAATGTTGAGCAATGTCGTCCTTTAAACATCTAGTCACTGTAAAGGCTTTCTGAAGCACAGTAAAAAAATCTCGAAAATAACTTGTGATTTATTAATACGAAATTTTACTAACATAATATTAACAGTGTCATCTTAAAAAACCGAGAGATAACTAATACACTAATTAATACAGTTGGTCATTATTTCAATCGTGGAATACCAAATGTTAAAAGTTAATCTACTGCCATTCGCACTATTGCAATGTTAATAAATAATTAGCCTTAAGCCCGTGATAGTTTGCGTACTTACCCTTAAACTCATTATCCATCTCCTCCTCATTGTAGCCCACGATAGAGGTGAGCATCTTCATGAGCATGCGCTTCTCGATGATGCTGACCGCCTCGGTAGCGAACACGTCGGCGCGGGAGCAGGGCACAGGCATCAGCCGGTCGTTGAGCCACGTGAGCACGCGCGTCACGCACCGGAACTCGGCGTAGCGCGCGATATTGGATGATATTAGCAGTTCCACCAGTGGGCCGCGGGAGAATAGCAGCTGGATAAAAGTTGGTGAGAAATTTAAAAAGAAATAAAAATCAATAAGCATAAAAAGCTTTTAATTTTTTCATCTTTTGACAAACAATGTACTTGATTATTCGATAGTAGAATCGGAACCGGACAGACAATGATGCCAAATAATTAAAAATGTATTAGACACCATTCTTTTTCTTTCCAGCATAGGCCTTCCCTAAAGCTCAACAAGCATCACTGTACCTTGCCATTTCGGTCCATATAACACCTGTTATTTATTTGAACACTTCTTCCTCTTCTTGATCTACCCATAACAGCAGCAGTGGACCTATGCATGCAAATACTCTAATCAAATTAATTTACTATAAAACTTTACCTTAGGTGTCATATCAATATTGAATTTCCTATATTCAGTGGTAAAGTTGGCCTGACTCCACACTTTCGTTTGGGGTTCAGATTTGCTATCTTCAGTCTTGCTCTCATCATTTCCTTCTTTCTTTTCCTCTTCTTGAGGAGAATCCCTAATAAAACATAAGGTAACAATAATACCAATTCTATAATATATTTCACAACTTTAATATTATTTATTCCACTATGGCATATTTAACCTTTTTTTACCCTATGAACTAAAATTTTCACCATTGTGAGCTAGCCAGCCAGATTTAGAATGAACCTGGTGGTAAACAACCAGACTGAGAGGCTACAATATATAACTCTTAGAGGAATTCAACACAATCTGTCTAGTTCTAAGACTGATGGTAGACCACAAGACCTCAGAGGCTATTAAAAATAAACTTAATAGGGCACACCAAAGACGCACATGATTTAATTTAAAACACAAAAACCAACTAATATTATTAGCATTCACAGTTAATTGTGATACTCACTTTTCAATGTACCATTTTTCAACCAAATTGTAAACTTGTAGTTGTCTTTTTTCATCAGAATTGACTTCTTTAATGAATTTTTGCAGGCCATCAAAATTGTAAGAAGCCCATAATCCTCCATAATGGTCACTGGAGTCCAGATGGAGGACATTCTTTCCTATCCTACTGCACGCAGCAGCTACGATGGACTCCACCATACCTAAACAATAATTGAATATATCTTTTAAAATAAAATTGAATTTCTTATCACTATTTATAAAAAAAAATATGTGTTTGGCTGCAGCGGAACGGTTGCTCTAGGCGCCAGATGTCAAGGGGCACCAAAATGCTAAATGCTTGAGCTGAGAGCTTTGATGAATGAGTGATATCCTGTTTCATCTTAATTCTCACTCTACCCTGATCAATGACTAAGGCTGTCGCTGTTTGGCTGTATACTTATCTTAAACGAATAAATAAATTATAAAACAAATAATAGTTTTGAGAAATAAATCTACTGACCCATTTGAATCAAAATACACAAGTTTTAAAATGAAACAAAATGTTTATTGATATATTTAGCAAATTAGAAAATTTTATATTGAATTATTTTCTTATAAGATTTAATTAGGCTTATACATATAAATAAATTTATATCTAATCAAAAGATAGAATTTAGTAACCATGGAGATATAAGGATGAATACCCTGAATAATATTAAATGACTCATACCTTTAATAGGGTGTCAACCCTATGTAAAAGTAAGTTTAAATGGTTGATTTTGTAAAAGGAAATACAAGAGAGCGTTCCAAAGATGATTTAATTATATACACACCGAAATAAACAACATAACAATAAACTTATAAAAACTAGACTCAGAACATGTTTACTATGAGAAGCTATCAACGAGACTCAATTCACAATGACACAGACACATATGTTCTATTCTCTTTCTTTTAAGAACATAGACAATATTTAAACTTATGTCAAGAGAGTGTTGATTGCAACTGGCCAGCATGTTGCAGCTGGCCAGCATCACTGACCAGTATCCTTTCAACACACCCCCTCAATCAACTACCCTTGACATACTGCCTTCCATATATAAAGAAAATATTTTTTTTTTTATATTCATATCCCATTTACCCCTGTCTCCCCTTAGACTTAAACATTTCAAATTTTAACGGTAACTTTAAAAATAACAACTTCCAATTAACTTATCTCTTGCTCAACCAGCTTTATAACAAACCTTCAATCTAACTCCTAACTTAACTCCTACTCGACTAACAACTTCCAATAAACTCATCTCCTACTCGACCTGCTTTAATACAAAACTTCAACAAACTCAACTACTAATAACATTAACACATCTCCTACTCGACCTGCTTTATTTGACTCAACTACTAATAACATTAACACATCTCCTACTCGACCTGCTTTATTTGACTCAACTACTAATAACATTAACACATCTCCTACTCGACCTGCTTTAATACAAAATTTCCACAAACTCAACTAATAAAAAACTCAACACATCTTTATAATAAAAATAAAAAACAAATATACAGTAATTCATAAAAAATAAATGTGATAATAAACCTAAGGCCAATCTACTAAAAAACATTGTATAGTATTATTCAAAGTTACAAGTTTTTGTGTTTCGTTTGGTAGCTCCTTTCTAATAGTATTTATAAAGAATGATTAATTTAGTTTAAAAATTCTTCTAATATCCACTCTACACCCCCTTAAATTAATCATTATATATGCCAAAAATTACACCCCCTTAAACATTGTATGTTAACGCAACCCCTTAACTCTTTAACTGATAATATGAATTGACTTGGCTCCTTAAGTTTACATCACAACTCTATATAAGTTCTTTCTTATACAACATTACACCCCTATAAAAACTTACATACTAATACCCCACATAAAAACCGAAAAAACACTTAGTTCACTTTAGCCCACACTTATCACTACCTAACACTCACTCTGATACGAGTTTTCTTTGACACCTCTCAAATTTCACAGGTGGCAAACACTTTGTTAGTATGTCTGCTATCTGCGAACCCGTTGGACAGTATTTAACCGTTATTCTGTTTGCATCAATCTGATCTTTTAGATAGTAGTATCTCACATCTATGTGTTTGCTTCTTTTATTCATAATTCCTTTCTTCATAAGCCAAATAGCGGACTGATTATCTACTTTCATTTCAATTTCTAATTTCTCATTAGTCATTTCAAAAATGAAATCTCTGATGAAAAGAAGTTCTTTGCAGCATTCTGCTGCGGCTATATATTCTGCTTCCGTACTCGATAACGCTACGATCGGCTGTTTTCTTGAGCTCCATGCCACTGGTCCACCGTTCAACCAAATCACGTAGCCCGACGTGCTACGTCTAGTATCTGGATCCCCCGCGAAATCTGAATCACAGTATCCTCGAAGCACTTTATCACCTTCACCAAAATGAATACCTTTGTTTTTCGAACCTTTTAAAAATTTAAAAATAGTTTTTGCGTTATTTAAATCATTTAAATTTGGAGTACTCTGCTGACGCGAGCAATACCCTACATGGAAGCTAATGTCTGGCCTTGTTTTACTAGCTAAATATAACAAAGACCCTATCATTTCCCTATAGAGTTCATGACTCTCTGTATCTATTTTCAATTTTGGATGTTGTTCTATCAAAATGGTTGGAGTTTTGCATTCTCTTGCTTCATTCATATTAAACTTCTTCAACATTTTTTTCAATATAATTTTCCTGACAAATTTTAACTCCTTTCTTTCCTTGTGTTATATCCAACCCAATATAGTTTGATATTTCTTCGCAGATTCTTAGATCAAAAGCTTTTCTTAACGTTTCCACTACATGCACCAAGTCTTCTTCTCTCTCACCAACTACTAGTCCGTCATCAACATAAATCGCAAGAATTATTTTTCTTTCACCTTCCATTACAAAAATACACTGATCTAACTTTAATTGCTTAAAACCCATTTTAAATAAATGTTCTGTAAATTTTATGTTCCACATTAATGGTGCTTGTTTTAACCCATAGAGACTCTTATTTAGTTTGCATACTTTATCTTTTTTATCGCTATAACCTTTTGGAACTTTTAAATAAATGCACTCTTTTAAGTCTCCATGTAGAAAGGCTGTTTTAATATCGAACTGTTTCATCTTCAATTTTTTATTTGCAACAATTGACAATAAAACTCTCAAAGAATTTGTATTTACAACTGGACTATAAGTTTCATCATAATCTATCTTATACTTTTGTTGGAATCCTCTTGCAACTAGTCTTGCTTTGTATCTTCCATCTGACTTTATTGTAAAGATCCATTTGCTTGTTATTAGTTTTCTTCCTTCAGCCTCTTTCTTATCCACAAAAGTCCAAGTGTTGTTTTCTTCTAACGATTTGATTTCTTCATCTATTGCTTTCTTCCATTTACCTTTTTCTCTTGATTCTATTGCTTCTTCATACGTTAACAAGGAAACTTCCGTATCATACTCCATAACATAATCTTTATATCTTTCTGGTAATCTACGTTCTCTCGCAGGTTGATTTCTTCTACTATTATTTTCCACTGCTCGACTTCCCTCAATTTCTTCATTACTATTTCTATTTTCTGCTTCAATCTCTACTACTCGACTCTGACTTTCTTCAACTTGTTCATTATCTAAAAACTCTTCATCTTCTTCTGGTTGTAAAACGTTATCAAAATTTAACTCATTTTCAAAAAGGTTTCTATTATTTACACTATTCTCATTTCCAGCTTCTTCATTTATTCTCTCACTCTCATTTGTTTGATTGTAACTTGTTCCACCATTTGTTTCATCATCATTTGTTCTAACTTCAACTGTTTTCCTGAATCTTCTAGACTTTTCTCCTTCTCGATCACTATCTATATTGATGATTCTTCTCCTATCTTCACCTTCTCGACACCCTTCATTGTGGTCTGATGAGTTTTGCCTTGTTTCATCTTCTTCTATTTGTTTATCGTCATCCATCTGCCAGAGTCCATTTATTTTAACCATATTTTCTTCATCATCTAAACATATTCCTTGTTCTTCTTCGTTTATTCTTACATCTCTCGCTCTTATTATTTGTTTCTTGTCATCCACCCAAATTTTGTAGCCGTTTCGAACATAGCCAATGAGTATTCCTTTGCTGCATCTTTCGTCAAGTTTTCTTAATCCAAAATTTGTTTTGTAGTAAGCTGTAGATCCAAATCTTCTGATGTTCGATAGGTTAGGTTTTATCTTGAACCACATTTCTGCTGGTGTCTCGTTTCTACCTTCCGTTGGGCTTCTGTTGATCAGGAAACTGGCTGTTAAAAGTGCTTCCCCCCACAAATAGTTCGGAACCTTGCCGTCAAACATTAAAGCCCTCGTTCTCTCCATCAGGGTTCTGTTCAATCTTTCGGCTTTTCCATTTAGTTGAGGCGTGTAAGGTATGGTTACATCCAATACTATTCCTTTAGCCTGGCACCACGCATGTAGGTTATTGCTCGAGTATTCACCCCCATTATCGCATCGAATTTTCTTTACTTTTCTATTGAAATGATTTTCACTTAAACATACAAATTCTTTAATTTTGCTAAGGCATTCACTTTTGAAGGCGATCAAGTACACGACACAGAAATGCGTAAACTCGTCTAAAAACGTGATAAAATATTTTTTGTTGTCCCAAGTGGGAACTTCAATTGGACCGCAAATGTCTGTATGAATTATTTCCAAAGGGAATTTTGCTTTGATTCTATTATTTTCAAACGATTTTCGAGTCATTTTTGCTTTTACGCAGATTTCGCAAAATTTATTTGAATATTCCCCCCCAATTTTTATACCATTTACCATTTTTGCCAGACGAGGCACGTCGGATAGATGACCTAGTCTCCGATGCCAGATATTGGTACTCTCAGTGAGTAGCGCTTCGCGAGTATAATTAGCCAAAGTATCCTTTCAACAGATTTAAAATTACATAATAAATAAAAAAGACAAAACAAATATTAATGTACTTAATACATACTAAAGTTTACTAGGAATAGGTTTGTTTAAATTAGGTCAATTTAATTTTGTTCTGAGCAGAAACATTAAACTTTATTAACATTTTAAACAAGGCTCTGTATTGATAACATTCCGACTGGATTCTTTGCTTACTTATAGTTTGACTATCTCTGACCGAAACTGCTTAAAGTCAATAATATCAGCTCCTCTGTACCACAAAATGGTATGTAATTAAATGACTAAGCTTCACAAGGGCGTTTTTTTCTGAGACGAGTGTACCGTAACATCTTAATGTAAAACTTTTCAACATTATACATATCTATAAACTACATTATATTATTGTTAAACGGGAATGTTAGAATACAGCATTGCTGACAAGGCAGTGAAAAAAGTAAGATCGATATGTAGGCTGCTATCGCCATCATAGCCGGTACAATTTATAATGAAATGTATGACTTACCTGTGCCTACGACGATCACCTGAAAATCAGTTGGTAAATCGTCGTCCATTTTCTTTTTCTATTATTCTCCAGGAAACCTAATAAGATACGAAAACAATTTATAGAAAATGAGCAGCAGCGATTTTTCACTTTCTCGATGAGCGAATTGTCAAATTTTTACCTTTTCTGTTTAGTTAGTTAGTATCCTTTTAGGAAAAAGCAGAAGGGATCTGACCCAAACAGCCTAGTATTAAATTCAATTATTTAGATTAAAAAAGAAATACTATTATAAAATTAAACACTGGCAAACAATATTTACTGTTAGTTCTGCCAATACATTCGAAAATATATACATTCTTATATATTCATTATTACATTATATTATATTATAATATTACTATATTTATATATTCATAATTATACATTTTAGTAAATAAAACAAAGCTGCAAACAGACTTCTAGTTTGTTTTTTCCTTTTAGTTGATGGCTTCGTGCGATTAGCACATTTAGGCAGTGTCATAGTAATTTTACTTAGAAGTAATACATAAATAAACAATATTTCCTTCCTGTGTGATGATAATGAATGATATTAGAAATGATATACCCTCCCAACCCAACCCCTGAGTATCTCAGTAAAGATGTGGGGCTTTACCAAGTCCTCGGGCGGACTTCTTGAGGTAATTTGAAAAGTGACGTTGCACTGTTTTGTTTCATTTGCCAACACTCATGCCATACTCATGAACACTTAACGGTTAATAATCCACCATTATTTCACATTAATATTCGACATAAACACAAATTTTAGAAAATAAAACAAAACCGCATACCTACTATACTCTTCACTTTCCCGACAAGAAGTCAACTTCTAGTTTTCCCACTTTAATTTAAGCAATTCTTGTATATATCTTTATATATAAAAAATCTTCTGTGCGTGTGTATGTAATTGAACTCCTAAACGGCTGGACCGATTTGGATGAAATTTCCTGTGTGTGTTCAAGTGGATTCGAGAATGGTTTAGATTTACAATTGAACCCGGTAGGTGGCGCTGCTAATAGGGGTTCATCATGGGATACGGGTGTTCTTAAGCGGACGAATGATTTGTTTGTTTTGTTGTCATGGAAACTATCAAAGCGGTACGAAGTCCGCCCCGGCCAGCTAGTTCATTTTTATTTATTTATTTATTCTTTATTTCATTCTCTACCAGTCGATCTAAGGGCTAGAAACAGAAACAGAAACATTGGTAAGCGGTGCGACAAAGAACGTAAATGAAACATATACTACGTAAATTTATGAGAACTGAAATATACATTACGTTTATTAAATTAAATGATAATAATATAATATATTTACACACTTTAAAAAAAACTTAAATAAAAGTAGACTACATAAACATACTTAAACATAACAGAAGAAAAGATGAAGGGAGACGGGAGAGAAACAGTTTATGAGGAGTTTCAAAAATATGGTACAACTGATGAAATTTGGCTTAAAATTTTTTTCTTTCTGTAAGTTGGTTTAAAGAATATAATTAAAATAGTATGTTATTTGATTTATAATATATCGTATTTTTTTCTAGATTAAAGTGCTATTTACCAAAATAAATACAAAAATATGTGGGTAAGTAATGAATTTGTGTCCATTTTGTTACCATATTCAAAGTTGAATAGAAATAAAACTATAATACATTTTGTCTTTCTGACTTATTTATTGAAAAAATACAGTCTTTTTACGTTACTTAAATTAATGAATAAGGCACTGTACATGTTGAAACAGTTTAGAAAACCCCATTTTAATTCGGGTTTGTTACTGTTGCTCCAAAGCTACATCTATTTTTAATGATACTTATATAAATTGAAATATATCAAACCAGGAATACAATTAGAAAACGTTAAATATTTATTGTTTTTAACCTAGAGACAAACCATGTCTAATAAGATAGAAATTTACGAGAAAATCTTTAAACTTTCCTTAAAAATTTCAGGGACAGTAACAAAACCTACAGTAACAAAATTGTAAGGCATAGTTTACAAGACCTTAGAATGTAATTTCATATTATAATTAACAATAAGTACGGACAGCCACACTTGAAAGTGACTCTTTTTTTTGTTAGCAAAAATGATTATTTTATTGTTGTAACTTAGCCAAAAATCATTTTTTTCGCTTATCGTAAATGAAATAAGTTGGCATAGTGTTCAAACATTAGTATGGACAGCCACACATACACAAATCTGTCAAATTTCTTCAATCGCTTCTCAACTTAATGTCAAACACGTTCGGTTCAATATCAATTGAGAAAATTTGACAGATTGTAGTAACCTGATGTCTGTACACAATTTAAAAATATTTTATTTTTATTTTTTTATACTTAGCACGGCAAATGACTCTATTTATATATAACATACTTAACCAAAATTTATCTTGGATAAAAATCTCAAATTATCTGTCCTAAATTAACGAAACAAGAGATCCATAATTGGTATTGTAGGAACTTATACAAATTATTCAACGTAAATTCAGTCTTCTTAAGACGTTATTCAACAAAATCACAAAAGTTTCCTTAAGTCTAAAAGTAAAATATCTATAAAAATAAAACTGAGGCTCTTTATAATGGCACATAGGTATCTGCTTATTTATCATAATTATTCAACTTACTTATTCTGTGAAAACACATTCTAATTTTAAGGTTACTTCTTACAAATTAATCAACATGATCATAAATTCAGTCTTATTTAGACATAAAATTAAATTAAATCAGCAGTCTTAAAAGGTCGGAAAAGAACATACTTATTTGATTAAAAAAGTAGGTAAAGGCGGCCACTGGCAGCTATTAATAATATCTAAGAGCATATGGTACACTCATCTTCTGGATAATGATCGTAAATGGATGTATTCGATGATCACACCAAAATTTTACATTATCAAGCAGCATCTTTATATCATTATTAGTCATTGATAGAGAAAAGTGATAGGGTCGAATCCCTTTAGCTGTAGTTTGCGATACGTGCTGATAACACTCCCAACATTGATAGGAAAGGATGAAATGTGTCTCAAGCCACGGCCATTTCAATTCGTAGTAATAATACTGCAGTAAATCCTCTTTTGTTAAAGTTTTATCGATGTCCACGACGATTGTCATCTTTGCCTTCCTTGAAGATTTTTCACTTTAAAAGGTTACAGAGATCGTTGCAAAAGTCATTCGATCTGGAAAATAATAAAAATACTAAAAATACGTTTAAAATGACCAACAAATGACAATAATGTAAACGCAATTACCTACAATAGTGGTTTTAAGATGATAATATGTGATGGGGTTGAAGTAGATTAGTAGATAGTTAGAATACGTGGATGCAAGTCAATCTGTAAAAAAAGTAGAATTTAACACAATGAAATTATATATATATTATATGTATATAATTTTAAACACACAACAATATCAAGAACCTATTAATAATAATTCCAAATTTTCAAACTAACTCTTTGACTTTGCAAGATAAATTAATTACTATGTAAATTCACTGTGTGAAACTAGCCTTATGCTGTCGGTTTTGTTACTTTGACGGTCCGTCTATATGTTACCCTATCTGTAGTAACAAAACCGAAGTAACATAATGCATCTACCTTACATTCAAAAATATCCTAAAAGCGTTTCTGTTTTACGGTAAATTAAACTACATGCACTTACTTATCGTATAAAAATCAGTATCTCTTTATGATGTATATGTTTTAAATAAACATAGTAAAAGTTATCAAACAATCATCACAAACCTGACGGTAAATTTTGTTCCAATCCAGTTGGGCGCACAACCACTTGACACCGCCGAAAAAATTGCACTGTCAGGCCGTTTCAAAATGGCCGATCCAAATGAGCATAAGTGTTGCCGTATTTAGAACACAAAAAATATATTTTGGTAGAATATTTTTATAGAAAAATAATAGTAACAAAACCGAAATGTCCGGAAATTACATATTACGGGGACGATAATTTCCTTCAAATTTTAATAGATTAAAGTAGTTTTAAGCTTAAAATTGAGCCTCAAAAGTAAAGAACACGGCTCATTTTTGATAAAAACAACAGAATATGCCAAGTAGTTCAAGACAGTTTCACAATAATTCAGTCAGAAATTTTGACTTTACACTGGGGACAGTGGAAATAGAGGGGACTGAGTAATTATAACACCACAATTTCTTTTTTCTTTCAATTTAAATTAAGTTCATAAATAATAAAAATGAAGTACAAAAGGACACTTTTCAGTTATTTCATAAATAAATATTAATAATGCTCATAGTTTTAAATAAAATAAATATCAAATTGAAGGACATGTCAGAATGACTGTTGTGCCATATTTTTGAAACTCCTCTTATACACCATTGTTTCAAAGATCAATTTACTTGGAGCTTGTCTGACTTTTTTGGGGAGAGCGTTCTATAATCGAATGGCCTGAACCGTGAAGGAATCTGCAACGATCCTGAATGATGCAAAGGAGTGGCGAGAAGATGATTATTTGATGAGCGAAGTTGGCGGGCATGAGTTGAGTTAAGGAAATTGAAACTACATTTTAAGTAAGAAGGAGAATTAGGATCATTTAGAATAGAAAATAGAGTTGTTAGAATTCTGGACTTACGACGTTGCGGGATGGTCAGCCATTATAGCTGAAGACGATAGGAAGATATAATATGGTCGTATTTGCGTAAACCAAAAATAAAGCGTATTGAGTTATTGAGAAGACGATCCAATTTATTAAGAAGGTCCTTATTTAAATGGGGATAGCAAACATCAGCATAATCAATAATTGGGAGAATAAGGCTTTGTACGAGCGAAGCTTTGGTTTTGTGTGGTAGGAAGTTCTTAAGCCTGTAAAGAGAACGCATTGCAGCGGTAACTTTCCCGCTTACTTCGGTGACTTGAGGAGACCAACTGAGTGTGCTGTCAATTTGCAAACCAAGGTCCTTGACGCAGGAGCAGAAAGGAATGTCAACCGTACAGGTGAGACAGTAGAGACATTAAGCTTACACAGCTGCTGATATTGACTACCAATAATTATGGCCTGGCACCTCATGGGATTCACTGTTACTCCATACCGCCTCGACCAATCACTTACACTTCACAGATCATCCGTCAAAGCGGGTAAAGCGGCTAAAGCGGCGTTAATGTCAGTAACATGACTATCGCGATACAATTGCAGGTCGTCTGCATACAAATGGTGAGAACAGCGAATAAGAGGAGTTAAGGAGTTCATATAAAGGAAAAAAGAAGAGGGGACAGGATACCTCCTTGTGGTACACCAGTTAAGAGAGTACACCATTTCGAGAATTTGCGATCAACTCTAACGGCTTGCTCACGATTGCGAAGATAAGCCGAGAACCAATCCAAAGCCGTCAATGAAATATTAAGATGGGATAGCATGGCAATGGCATGGCATGACAATTGGAAAAACCGACTTCAAAAAATTTGACTGAAAAAATTGCACTAAAAAGTAAAAAATAATTGCATAGTTTAGTTTGTTCAATTTTCTTGCAATTAACCTATTATACTCAATCTTATATTCTTTCTTAGGAAAATATATAGGTACAATTAGTGTTATTTTTTACAATTATTGTTAAAGAAAAAACATAAACCGAATTGAGAACCTCCTCCTTTTTTTGAAGTCGGTTAAAAAGGAAGCCGAAAACCAATCCAGAGCCGTCAATGAAATATTAAGATGGGATAGCATGGCAATTGGAAAAAAGTCTCATCCTCAGATGAAACTAAAATAAACATGGCAAATTCAGACGGCAAGCGCTACGTTAGACGTCCAGTAAACCATGCTTTTAATTATAAATACACTAGAAGCATAGTCAAGCACGGGGGCGACAATAATATCAATGGGGATATTTTTCCGGATGTGGAGTTGGACCCGTTGATGAAGAGAGACAATTATTCCCTACTCTGACGACAATTTGCCTGTAACCTGGATCTCTCAGTATGATAATGACCCTAAACACACCGCCAACCGCCACCGCTAGACTGGCCTGCAAATAGCCCTGATTTAAATCCCATAGAAAATCTGTGGCATGTCGTAAAAAAGAAAGTCTCAAACAAATGTAACTCCAGTCACAACGAACTCTACGAAGCTTTTGTCGAAGCATGGAATTCAATCCCACTAGAAAAATGTATGAAATTGCTTGAATCAATGCCACGTCGTTGTAGAACTGTGATTGATAATAAAGGATACGCAACAAAATATTAATTATAAGTTTTAGTAGCCTGTACAGTGTCTATTACCTAAATAATTAAATCGCAGGGCTACCTTGAGCCACACAAGCACTTAACTCATTCTTACATACATGCACTCCACATTTGCGCATTGCACCGTCCAATAATTAATAAATCTATTATTTGTTATTGTCAGAATCATGCTGTTAATCATAATTGTTTATAATGAATAGCCACATTGTTACCCTTGCTAACCCTAGAGAATTGACCACCACGAGCCAGGCCTATATAGGCTAATGTGGGAGTCATTGTACACTCCTGTAACACGGCTTACTATTATTTTTGGTAAATAAACATTTTCATTTTCAATTATATAATTATGCTCAATAATTAAACCTGTAATTTTTTTATCTTTTTTTTTGTATTGTTTCTAATTAGTTATTATTGCTGGTGGTCTACTTTAAAACTCATTTAGTTGTTTGTATGAAATTTAATATTGAATCGGTACTTGTTTAGTTGATATTTTGTTGTTTTTTCTAATAAACGATAAGTTATTGAACATATTTTATGCTATATGTTGTTTTATTTCCAAATAAAAAGTATTACTATCAAATATCTTGTTTAATGTTAAGTTCCGTTGGTAGTGTTTCTAATTATATGTCCACCACTGTATCTGTATCTGAATCTAGGAAACGGCTCCAACGATTTTCATGAAATTTAGTATGCAGGGGGTTTCGGGGGCGATAAATCGATCTAGCTAGGTTTCATTTTTAGAAAACGTCGTTTTATCCGATAAAAAATACCGAGTAAAGCCCGGTCATCCAGGTATTAGTAGTCATCCAGTATACAGGTATGTACTTTTCCTTAATTAAAAAGAGAAAAGGATCTATTTAGCCTTCGCAGCCTTATTTTCTATTAATTTTTAAATTAACGATGGTGATAAAGACGGACGTTAACTTCTTTTTGAGGGTGTTGAAGTGACATGACATTTCACTGTTTTATTTATCTTACTTACAATGCATGCAGAGTTAGAAACTCTAATCGGGCTATTAATATTCCACCCTTAGAATAATCGCCATTAATATCTGCAAGTATTATTTTCCATCAAAAAAGTCCTGTGTAGGTACCTATTTTTGTGGGCCCAGCAAAGGATTGCTCTGTCATTTCGAACCATTGAGCATCCTTTAATTATCAAACCCTAATGACTCAAGTCCGAAATTATCGTTTAATTTAATCCGACCTAGATATTGTGTGTAGTGTTACTTAGACATAATTATTAACTTTGATTTGTCATGCAATTGTTAGCGAAATATTTATATCTTTTGTGCTAATCCCGTCAACCTGGTAGGCTACCTACTCTTGACGCAAACTCAATCTCAATACAATTCCAATGCGATTAATATGTATCGATATTGGGATAAGTTTCGCAATTTCGGAACGCCCCATCTCGATAATAATTTGTTCACTCAATTTCCTAGCAATTTAATTCCAATGTAGCGCTATTATCGCTTTTAAGAGTGCCATTTGAATTTTTTAGATTTGGGATTGGAATTGTATTGAGATTGAGTTTGCGTCAAGAGTAGCCTACCTGTTCCTTTAGAAACAAGTCCTTGAAGATGCCGTTACCTTGGCGAGGTATGTCTGTAATGTTAAAGATCCAAGTTTTCTGACACTACAGAGGCTTGTCCCTGAAACAGTTAAAATATAGGTAGTAGTGACCCAAGGAGTCACGTACTGTCACACAGAAGGTGATGGGTTCAGGTTTTGCTTCACACACCTTACATATTAAGCTAAATGTTTTATGGAGCATTTGTTTTGCAAAAAAAATAGGTAGGTAGGTCTGTAATAACGTAAAGTTACAAGAATTAGATTTAGATTTACAGTTTGTTTGTCAACACAGATTGTGTTTAGCGCGGTTGACGAATGCTGATAATACAATAAGGTGCAGCAAATAATGGATATGAAAGATAAGAGTAGGTATTATAACTTATAGGTTATTGATTCAGCTACCATTGAATATTGGAATTGTTCGAGTAGGGTTCGTTACATAACTAGGTCAGTCAGACTTTAATTTAGTCAATATTTTATTAAAAATGTTTTGTTTCCAACAACGGTTGTATTTTAATGTAGAACTTCTTCTAGTGGCTTGCACACCGGTTTTCATGGTGTCGCCATCTCTGAGGTTCCGGGTTCGATCTCCGGTCGGATCAATTTAGAAATAACTGTTTTTCTAAATTGTTTCGGGTCTGGGTGTATCCTATGTATAATAAGTTTGTATTTAAGTATTATAAGTATGTTTATCCGTTGTCTAGTTACCCATTTAACAAGTTTCATAAGGAAGCTTCTCTTGGGCTAGATAATTGGTGTGAGTTTGAGGAAGTTTATTATTTATTTATTTATTATTACTAGAGTAGGTACTACACCTACCTATTTAGCTTGATAAGATAAACGATAACCATACCGGTGACAATGGCGATCAAGTCAAGGTTTAAGCCCCTTCAAACGTAGTTGAATGAACCCTGTGTAGGCTGGTAAATATTTACATGTTGTGTGTTAGAAGTGCGTTACTTACACGTCAAACTATTCATTTCCGTGTACATTATTTGCGAGGTAACATGATCGGATGAAATGGATAGCACTACGTGTAGCCTAATGCACCTAATTTTATTTTAAAACTTTAATTGGAAATAAGGATTGTTATAAATCGCTATCTCCTAAAAGTAAACAAAGAAAACTTCAATAAAACAACGAAGAAAGGTTTTTGAACTGGAACCTTAGCGACATTACCTACCTATATATACATTAATTCGGCGATTTACGAGACATCTAATCCGGATTTTCGGCATGTCTTGAGCTTTTCCTCTGTTCTCTTTCATTGTGTTAGATAAAAGGCATAAGTCAAAAAGGGCCGGATCTAGAACTTGCTTGAAATCAGTCATATTTAATGCAATAGTTATGTTGACATGCAATAGAACAAAGCAATGAAAGGATGTGACGCTATGTACGTCAAATCACCGTGAAACATATTGGTATCGGTATGGCGCCTATTAATATCTTTATTTTAGTTTTATGCTAGACCGATAAACCCGCAACTGTTTATTCGAGAAACCACCAACGTGCGATCAGAGATCAAGGAAAATGAAACAGTGGATGAGTTGTGTTTTGTATTTACAATATTTTTTTACATACATTTCAACATTTTACAGGCTACAGGAGCTCATTTTAATTCGAGCAACGAACATTACATAAACTAACACGTTAATCTAAATCGTAATAAAAACGACTTTTGTGAGTCAATCTACTGGGTCCGCGTATGGCTGTGGCGGATTCGGCACACTAGAATCAATAAAATCCCTGTGTCCATAAACAAGAACAGTGGCAGTTTCCTTAGAAAGTGATATTACGAGCAACGCTTAATTTTTAGGCCGCTTCCAACTTCATTTATTGTTCAAAGGACGTTTTGGTCTTCTGTGCCCTTTATTAACTCAAGGGTAGTTAGAACACTATTGTAATACAATTATACATCCTCCAATTGACTGACGACTACCTAACCTAACAAGTTAGTACTATCTACATTTTAAAAAACACCACGTTGACTCGGTAAACTGCGAACAACACTTGTACGAAGTTGGCTGTTAACTTGGTTCAGATTTTAATTAACACAATTGCGAAAGTTTCAACCGAAAGTTAAAAATTCTTCAAAAACTAGTCATAATGCGTATTTAAGTACATCACTATAGCATTAGTTTGCCTATAAAAGACTAATTCGGCAGATCTTAATTTTAGCTAAGTAAATCTTTTACAAAGAACACTAACTGGTGAATGATGTCAGAAACTTGCTTCAACTGAATGATATCGACGCGATTGACTGCCAGTCAACGAAATGAAATGTTTATGGTACGACGCTATGCATATGTCTAGATGTACATTTAATTTGAAACTCCAAAACTTTATCGTGGTCTGAGAACATCAACATTGCGAAACATCAATTTAATAACAAAAACAAACTATTTACATGCTATTATATAATTTATAAACATATTAAAATATCGACAATTTCGTAACTTGAAAATAGATTTTCATATTAAAATGCGATAACAAATGTAATCTAAAAAGACGTAAATATATTATAATAATCATGTCTAGATGAATTAAAACTGTAAGTATAATGTCAAACTGGATTTTGTTAAATGATATGTCGAATTTGTAAAGTTTAAAGTAGTGATATGTTAAATACTAATGTTTAACATAAATAATAATGAAGAAGTCGATATTTTAATGTGCCAGTAACACAGCCGACGGCATCGTCGGCGACTAGAACAACGTTTCTCGCGAATGCGAAGCTCGGTCTACGGGGAGCGACAGCGGCGAGGGGCGGCTCTTCAGCTCCGTGCAGTCTCCGATCATGGTCGTATCGCCGCCACCGCTATCCGTGGAGAACTGTTCCACCTCGTCATCAGTGGAATCCACATCGTCCTCGGCGAACACTGAATCCGCACCCACCGACGCAAGCTCACACTCGACAGCATAGGAGGGCCCTACACTGCCTACAGATGCGAGAGGCGCCAGTCTCTCGCTAGGACACGGTGACAAACGACGTTCTGGGAGCGCACACACCACTGACGATCCGCGACGCTCCAAGTACGAACTTCCAGAGCTCGAACAAGTCGCAGAGCTCAGACGACGGTCCCGTGTCACGCCAGAGGCACGTCTCTCTGCAAATCGCAGCGCCGAGCCCGGCAGAGAATCACCACGCAGTGTAGAGAGTCGGCGAGGCAGAGTCAATAGACTACCATAGCCGCCGCCATATGATGCGAAGCGAGCGGTCCGCGGCCACGGCGGCCCCTCGGTTATGGACGCCCGAGATCGAATGCGCTCCGACAACGCCTCCTCCAATGCGGCCGTTAGCTGTCTCTCTTCTTCGACGGCTTGTTCCTCTGCAACGACCGCCTCGGCCATTTCAACAAGTTTCGGATCATTTAGCGCCTTAACAGATTTACTTCTGCTTTTGTAGACGATCAGAAACACCATTAGAGCGAAAAAGCCGCCCAGGGTGGCGGCTATTCGAACGCCCGTCATGACGTCGTAAGTGGCGTAGAATTCGATGCGCACTCGATCTCGTTCGGCGGATTGCGAATGCTCGGTGGCATTTTCGGACGCGCCCAACTCTCCGCTGCCCCATCCATCACGACGCTCCATCGTGCGGTCAAGTGTTCATCGCCTGCTAACAAAATTTTAATCAATATTTGTTATCATTTCGTTAAACCTTTAAGCTTTCCTAGATAAGTAATGCAGCCTGCATTTAAGATATCTACTGTTTTATTATTTATTTATTTATTTATTTATTTATATAATAGAAATAGGAAAGAAGAAAAAGAAAAGGCTCAACTAAATATATACAGAGTATTTATCTAAACTTATATAATCATAAAAAAGTGTAGGTACATACATATTTAAATTATAGGTACACACAACATACTCGTATACCAAAAAATAAAAAAATCAGAAACTTGAAATGCTAATCATTTTTTTACAATAAGTACAATCAAGCTTTAAATAACTTTCCCTAAGACACCGCTATATTTGCCATAAAGTATAGGATTTTATTCCCGCTTGCGTAATTCTGTTCAACACTTATACGGTTGGTATTAGAAGATATTATTTAGTTGATAATTATGGTTTTTGTTATTAATGCTTTAGTACTAATATTCGACTTTATAATATTTGATAAACATAATAAATATGCAGTTGGTCGTAGTTGTGATTATATGATAGGCGTACCAATCGATTATGACAATTAATATTATGCTCATAATGAAATTATTCCCTCCGTATCAGAAGGACAATTTAGTAAAATGTCTTTCTGGGACGAACGACAAAAAGCAAAACGACCTACTAGTAAAACGTGTGAAATTTAAAATCGTCATATTAGTAGAACCACTGAAATGACAAAACGGCATGTTGGACAAGAGGACTTGCCTATGCTATAAATTATAATGTACATTCTAGCGTACAAAATAAAAATTCATTATATTGTATGGTGTATTGTGTAAGTACTCCACTAATAGTACTTCAGATAAATTAGGAGTATTTGTGTTTTCCTTATTATAAAAGTGACTCGCTTCTAGGGAATGCAATCCGGATAATCTGTTATCCGAAAAATCCAGATAACCACAGATTTTTATTAGTCTTAATTTTTGAGTAATTTTGTATGGAAGGGTGGGTTCTTTTTTTATTTCGACATAAAATATACTTCAACATAAAAATAAACGCAGTCGGAAACCTCATAGTTTGTGAAAAATTTATCATATAGAATACGAAAATGTATGAAAAAGAAATTTGCTTGTCGCGCCTCAATTTTTATTTTATTTGAAAGAACTTGTCAAGACATAAAATACTATGACAACATTTCCTAGTATTGGGCAGTTTTTGAGATATCGACTCTTGTTTGCTTTCCGTAAACCTGTTTATGTGTAAATGTGGAATTGGAATTTCAGTATATTTTCAGGAATCAAGATAGTTAGAAAAGAACAAAGATTATGTTACAAGATCAACATACATACTGAATAAAATATTTTTTTTACTGAGAAATAGCTCAAAATCGCCCCATGATAAACTTACTCTGTTTAATAATGTTTTGCTTATTGGGATAAGATCTTTAACATGAAATATTTTTTTTGAAGCGACATCGCCAAAAAATAAATACCCCCAAATTACTTATACCCCTTTGGATTTGTAAAACGAATCCGGATTTTTTTCGAACATTGAGTAATTAAAAAAAAATTCATAACTAGCGAGTTTCGCGCGTTATTTGGTAGATGTCTTTACCGCTAATCACCAGCGCCATTTACTAGATGGCGCTATTTGCACGACTCTAAGGTACTTTAAATTGTTATATCACTTGTAATAAAAAATGTGTAAGTAAGGGAGAAAAGAGCTTGACACTTGCTGAGTTTCTTGCCGGTTCTTCTCAGTACAAGTTCTCCCGCCCAGAGTAGACTTACGAACCGATGGCATAATGACATTCATAAGAGCTATTTGTAGCCTAAACTGAATAAATGATTTAAAAAAAAAAATAATAATATTACTTGTAAATTGTTTATTACTATATTATTTGTTTGTTTAATTTTACTAAGAGTTAGAATTATTTCTAAAATATTTTTGATTTAAGTAAACTTAAATTATTTTGATCTCAAAAAAAGAGATCGGTCAGATCCATCAAACTACCGCCCCATAGCCTTTACTTCAGTTTTGTGCAAAGTAATGGAGCGCATTTTAAATAAACAACTTGTCCACTACCTAGAAGAACACTCCATAATTCACGATCGCCAATACGGGTTTCGGCCGAAACGGTCAACGGGTGATCTTCTAGCGTATGTTGCACATCTATGGGGTGAGGCTATTGACAAGCGTGGTGAGTCGGTGGCTATTAGCCTTGTTGACATAGCCAAGGCTTTTGATCGGGTCTGGCACAAAGCTCTTCTCTCCAAGCTCCCGGCATATGGTCTGCCCTGCCTGCTCAGTTCTGCAACTGGGTCGCTGGCTTCCTGCATGAGCGCAGAATCCGTGTTCTATGTAATGGATACGCTTCGCGGCTCATGTCAGTGAACGCTGGGGTCCGTCAAGGCTCCGTTCTGTCCCCCACGCTGTTCCTTCTGCATATCAATGATATGCTTCCACTTGGAAATATTCATTGATATGCAGATGATAGCATGGTACATGGGGGATATAACGGTCACCCAGCGGCAGGGCGGGTCTAAACCGAAGTGAATCGAGTGAATCTTGTCATTGCGCTCAATCGGGTATTTGACCTCATATCTAATTGTAGTAGAAACTAATATGACGATTTTAAATTTCAGACGTTTTACTAGTAGGTAGTTAGGTCGTTTTGCTTTTGTGTCGTTCATCCTAGAAAGACATTTTACTAAATTGTCCTTCTAATACGGAGGGTAATATGTAATATTTATTGCAAATCTAAGAAGCGGTTTATGTTTCTAATGCTATTAAAGGAGGCTGTGGAAGATCGAATAACAATGTTGTCGGCTAGTCGCTAGGCGATTTCCGTTTGCCTGTAGCAGCGAGCTCGAGAATCTGGGACACGAGCTATCGGGTAATGCTGTTATGGTTACCACGATTTAACTGCAGCGTTTCATTCGGAATATAAAATACAAGGCACTCACAATCATAAGTTAGTTAGTAGCACTTTCGTACATTAAAAAAACTACTACAAATACTTACACGGATTTATACGCATACAATTATTAGCATTTTAAACTTTGTGATTGTATTTATTGTTGATTCCTGCTTCCCTTCACGTAAAGTAGATATAAGTACTATAAGTTTTAAACAAATAAATATATCTAAAGCAAATTATTTTATATCAATCGATAAAGCATATTGTACAGCAAAAAGCGATAAATAAAGAATGCTTTTACATAATCATAAACACACTAAATGCCGGCGAGAAAGGCGACAACGTAAAATCTAATAAATTGCGCGGTAATGTTTATAGATTCATTCAAAAGTATTATGAATGCGCTGTTCGCATTTTCGCCAGAACCATTTAAAATATCTATAGAATAACATGATTTTATATTATAAACACTTTATACACGCGGTTGAAAGGATCTTACGGTTACGAATTAGAGCATAAATATTAATCGCCTACGATAGGTCGCCCTATCTGTCTTAAAATAACTTTCACCTTTAACGATAGTAGTTACCTAGTACAAGTAATGTAAGATGTCGTGGCATTTGAGAGTTCACTGGTTTTACGTTAACTATAGCTACAGATTAAATAAAGTTGGTATACAATTAGTTCATGCAACAAAAGGGGTACATAACAAAACGGCTTTCCACTGCTCCAGCTTTAGATGCAGAACTGAAGCAAAATTCGTTTAAAAAAGTTATCATTCCACATTCTTCTTTGCTTAGTACCTAAATCGGATTAGTGTGCCAATAGAGTTCTATATGAAAATTAGATTTGATTAAGAGATTGCGAGTTAATACTCGATATATAAGTAACAGAATAATATTAGGTCACAATTTCATGTTTAATGTTCTCGTTTAAAAATTCTTAAAATCACTGTACTCGAATGAGAACTTAACTAAAGATTATGATAGAACAGTCGAACGTATATTGAAAGCAAAGAAGCATGATCAGTCAACTCAACGTTAATTGAGCATTAAAGAATTGTCGCTTAAAATGATGTCAATGTAGACTTGACGTTAGAAGTGCTTTCATCTCAGAAGCTGTTTTATACTATTACTTACATTCAACGGTGTTACGTTTACTTCTTACATATTATTTGGTCAAAAAGCTGTCTTATTTTGTTTGCAACAAAATTTGCGTAAAATTATATACACTCGGCGTCAAAGAAATCACACCTCTACGAAAATAACTTTCAAGCCTTATCAACCCTTTACCCACGTATGTAACCTCACCGATATTGGTGTCATTTCAAAGCCTAATAAAAAAACTTTAAAAAAAACACATATCAGTTTATTACAAACAAAAACTTAACACTACAAATGAGACTTCAAAAAAATGGCAATTTTGTTTTTCAAAGGGGTCGCTAGTTGCGCTACTTTTTATGGGTATAAAAGGATTAATACAGGTTCAATGCGGTCATCGCTATCCAACCGTTAAAGAGGACATACGAGAAGATCTTTCAGAAGAAAAACGACCTTGAATAATGATACCACTGCTGATGAAGCCGCCCAAATGATTGCACTACTGCAATCAGGGATGCGGCAGTGTTATGTCGCTCGGCAACTGAACTTAAGCCGTTTTTCAGTTCGAAAAGTTTACCAGCGGTTCCTGGAGACCGGTGGCTACGTCCGGAAGCATGGCTTTGGTAAACATCGCTGCACCTCGGAGAGAGACGACCGATTCATTGTGTCGACGTCTTTGAGAAATCGGTTCTCGAATGCTGTTGAGTTGCAACACCAGCTCCAGGCAGCTCGCAGAACAACCGTGAGCGTGTCTACGGTTAAACGAAGACTGAGGGAGAAGAAGGTAGCCGGTCGTAGAGCTGCCACGGGTCCAAAATTGACCGTAGCGCTTCGGCAAGTCCGCTTGCGGTTTGCTCGTGATCACGTCAATTGTTACCTTGACCATTGGAGACATGTTCTCTTCTCAGACGACACGAGTCTGCTTTTCTGCAATGATAGACGCAAAAAAGTGTACAGAAGACAGAGTGAACGTTTCACCCAAGCCTGCATCCAGGAGACGGTAGAATACGGGGGCGGTTCTTTATGTTCTGGTGCGGCATGTCGGCCGACCGCAAAACCGACCTTGTTTGCGTTTCCCGGGCTCAAGGTGTTCGCGGGCAAGGGTCGCTGACTGCTCACCGGTACATCACAGAGACCCTGGAAGAGCACGTGGTCCCTTATGCCGGTTTTGTTGGCGAGAGGTTCACATTAATGCACGATTACGCTCGCGCTCACGCTGCAGTAATTGTGCGCGACTACCTTCAAGAGGTTGGGATCTGTTATGCAGTGGCTACCGAGAAGTTTAGACCTGAACCCGATAGAACACCTCTGGGACCATTTGAAACGCAAGGTTCGGTCTCGTGATCCCGATCCCACGACTCTCCAAGAACTCTACAAGCCCGTTATTGAAGAATGGGCCAGTATCCCACAAGAGCTCCTGAAATTGGTAAATAAGGTCCATGAGGGAGCGTTTGGAAGCCGTGATCAGGACAAGGCCCCCCTTGTTAACACTAGGTTTTAGATTAGTTTAAAGCAAAGTTTTACATATTTTTTTGTAATTATTCTGTTTTTAATAAAATCTTTGGATTTTTATTGTTTTGTAAACTTTGATTTCTTTTTGTGCGTTTTTAATAAAAATAAAAGAATACTGAATTGTTTTTGTGTACCCCTTTTCGGTACCTTTCAAATGATACCCAACATTACCCCCCCCCCCGTTGATTTTAAATAAGGTTTAGAGACGCTAAAAGAACGTTTTGTAAAAGGTGCGATTTCTTTGACGCCGAGTGTATATCCATAAATCTAAAGAAACCTAGATTATTACACCTGTGCATCACCATCGATCGGCGACTGTAATAGATAGCCGGGCCATTTTGTTATTGCTCAAACATTTTTGGTCAAAACTAAGAGTATATAAGAGCAAAATTATTTCTGAACTAATGACTAAAATTTGTATACACAATTACCTACTTCGTGTTTATGAAATAAGTAATGTAAGCGGTGGTGCAACTGGCTATTAATATTGGTCCTCACAGGCCACCCTGTGGCCTCATTCTATTTGTTTACGATAAGTCTGTGAATAATCAATATTGTGGTGCATCTGGTCGTCCAAAGAAGTCTTTAGCCAGATATTGAATACACGTCCAACGCTCCTTTTCTGTAAAAGCATTCCATACGAGATTTCCGATATTGGTGAAATCTTGCACCGATAGATAAAGAGATTCACACGTCTCTGTTGCATTGATCTATTAGTTTTACATTACATACACAACCACACTTGTACCTACTTGAAAAAGTGTGCAAAACCCATTCACCCATTTCTAATTAATCCCGTTTTTAATCATAAAAAAATAGCTTTATGTAGTCTTAAATTAATCGAAAAGTTATAATTAATTATCAAAGAAAGTTTTAAGCTAGCAATCTAGTAAAGGCAATAAGACGTTTCTAAAAAGTATATTCTGCCGCCAAGCAGCAGCAGGTTTGAAGGATGTGAAATTACAATAAGGGTTGGCAACGTGCATGCTATATCCTGGTATTACAAGCGACAGTAGGCTACGGTGACTACTATAAGTATGTTTCAAAAACATTTTTTTTACGATTTTCCAGTTTGTTGGCACTTGACCGGAATATGGCATAAACCGAAGTAACCTTCTCAGTTCAAAACTAAAGGCGAGCATCACCGTCAGCCCATCACTGTAATATAATTAATGGAAAAGAGCTAAAGTAAATTTATTTTGCATTTTCGTTTAAAACTAATCACAGAACAACTTTCTCGTTTTGAAAAGTCGTGTTTATTTTAGTCACTGACTACCTACCTCGTAAAACTAATATTATACAGCATTCTAAACATTACGATGATAAATAGGTAAAACATTTGTAGGATAAATAAAATAGTTTTTCTAGTTGCTACCCGTGAAAATTAACGCAGTACTCGTTTCTTAACATTCTTATCACTAACAAAGGCAAAGGGAATTTCTAAATAAATATTCAACAGGCTGAAAATGTACAAAGAAAAACAGTTGAATTAATGTTTTCGTAGCTGCGTACTCAATGGCCGGTACACTCATGGCTCTAAATTTGCAGTTGATCGATATATTGCACCCAACAAACAATGAGACTAAATATAGCTGCGCAGGTAGGTATGGACGCCAGGCATGACGGTCGCTGCTCTGATAAAGGGAGCTCGATATAAAATCATTAACCTTACTAGTTGCAAAGACATTTGTTGTACTCGCAGTGGATGTAGACAAAAACTCGTGCAAATTAACTTCTCTCGAACAAAGAAGCATTGAACCGATTTTGTATAAAATATCTTAACTTTACGAAAGAATACCAGCCATTTAGAATGTGACTTCAGAATAGTGGATTAAACAAGACTTGTAATAAAAACTTCAAGGTGATTTCAGGAAATGTGAACCAGTTAAATCGTTTGATTTCTGAATCTGGGATTTACGTTTGGTCTAGTCTGTGTATATAGGTACTAACGTAATTTGTTAACAACCTTCACATCACAACCACAACTTGTCCACAGATCTATTATTATAGATATGAAAAATGAAGATGTACTTTATTGAATCATTATGATAGTTAGAGAAGGCCGTACACGACTGTACCATACCACAAAAGATTACTTCTATAAGAACTCATAATCAGAATATACATTAATTAGATGTGTGGTACAAGCAAAACCTAATTATAAATTTATCAATAAATCTATCTATACATGCATGAATTCAAGAAAAAATCTGTGCAAATGCAAATTTTAATTAATTATCAGAATAATAATTTTAAAAAATCAGCACGCTTGAAATTTGATTGTAGATAAAGATATTGATCGGGTAATAGTGTGATCACTATTCGGCAATGCTAGAAGCTGATACGAATACGAGCAACCGAATAAAACATCACAATAAAAAACAGGCAGCGGCAATAAAAGTGTGAAATAGGTGATTCCAATCAAGGCGCCAGTAGCGAGTAGCCGGAGATGGGTCTGGGAATATTCCGGAGCTTGAATCACCAATCACCAATGATAGCCAAATCTAACGGCCGACGCAAATGGTTAGTTAGAGGGTTAACAGTGCCATGAAATCATTCAATAATTAGGTAACTCAGACATTGTAAATACTTATTTATTATTATATGACGCCTTCTCTGACATAATAGTCGGGAATCCCGCTGATTCTTTAGTAGCCGAAAACAAACATGTGAAATAATTGAATTTGCCTTGCTTTAAATATTCGATCAGCTATTTTACTAGCTCAAGTATTATTCATACGTTTTTTGGTATCTCACTACGTTGAATGTCATAAGTAATATTAATAACAGAGTTTATGATAGTTATAATGCGGCCCTGGCACTAGCTTTTCTTGTTTGGTTCAAATAACTGTTAAAAATTTAAATTAATCGTTTTTCAATAAGCAACCTTCAATTAATAAGAATAAAAACCTCAGTTCAGAAGCTCAATAAGAATAAAAAATTACACTAGTGACTAGTAGATAATGCTAGCATTATCAATACAAAATGTGGTCAGCGACATTGTTGTTATGACAAGCCCTACGAACTAAATCGAGTTTATTATATTACTAGCAGTGCCCCGCGGTTTCACCTGCGTTAAAAAATATTTTCCCGTTTTTGCAACATTTTTCATTGCTGCTCCACTCCTATTAGTCATAGCGTGATGTGCTTCGGAAGGCACGTTAAGCCGTTGGTCCCGGTTGTTGTCGTAAGATGGCAGTCGTTAAAACCCACCAACCCGCATTGGGCCAGCGTGGTGGGTTATGGCCCAATATCCCCACGTGCTACTGATCATGTGGGAGGCCTGTGCCCAGCAGTGGGACGTTTATAGGCTGATGATGATGATGATGATGATGATGTAATATAGCCTATAGCCTTCCTCAATAAATGAACTATTCAACACAAAAATATTTTTTCAACTCGAACCAGTAGTTCCTGAGATTAGCGCGTTCAATTATACAAACAAACAAACAAACTCTTCAGCTTTATAATATTAATATAGATTTACTTTGCCGTAGCCAAAATCTGGTCGAACTTTCCTACATTTCTTTTGCCAGTTAAAACTTTTTACTTTGTAGCTCAAATTGTCATCTGATTTTAGCGTAGCGCGATGTGACCATTTAACCTACTTAGGTATTTATCGCTATTTTAATTGTCCTAACGTGCGTGCGTAAGTTAACTTGGTTTTTTCTCCGATAAACCAAAGTGATAATTTCAAAGTCTTAATAAAACACAGCATAATATAGGTGTTAACTAAAATATCGTAGTTTTGAATAATATACAATAATTGTAGCTAGCGTGTCTTGCTTGAGACACAAAGGCTTCTCCAGCTATTTCCAGCTGAATCCCCTTTTATTTCAACTTTCGGACTATATCAGTCCCTATTTTGGATACTTTCCTAATCTTGAGAATTAATATTCTCGGAGCTCGAAGATAAGGCGAAGCTGACCGATTTACGATCTAGCATAATTGCTAGATCGTAAATCGGTCAGCTTCGCCTTGCATCGTACATTAAATTGCAATGTATATTCGATCATTTCTTTTTTGTTTTTTTTTTAACACCTCTGGGCCGAGTAGCAATGCGCTCGACCCGACACCGAGGGCGAAGTCTCTTTCGGATTTTTCGAGGCAACACGGCTGTGTTTGTGATCACCCGCATTTGACAATTACTCATCAATTGCAGTGATGGCTTGATTTCAATGATGGAGGCCTTGCCCAGCAGTGGGCAGTCATAGGCTATTTTACTTTCTACTATTAATTAATTTATTTATTTATTATATTACACTATTTATTATTATTATTTTCAGCCTACATCATCTCACTGGCAGGGCAAAGGCCTCCCTTCCATTTTTCCGACATTCTCGGTCTGTAGCTTTCTGGGACCAATCATTCAAAAATGAGTCCAACTCATCCTGCCATCTCCACTACCTTTAATTGATTTGTTGTTATGAAAAAGCTCAGTAAATACTACATCAAAACATCTCAACCACTCTGTATATTATCCTATTATTTTTTAATTTGCTTAATTATTTACATCAACCTATTTTATTCCATTGCATTACAAAGCGACAAATAAACTAAACACATACACAAACTGGCATTTAGGCTTGAGGAATACGAGTTTGGCTAGTGTAAGTAATTCATCATCATGAATTTCATCAATCTGTAAAAAATCATTTTCTATAACTATGTCACTGCCACACAGTATGTCATCAACTCTTAGGTAGATTTCTTCGATTATTTGCCATTTCTCATTCGGTTTTTTCTCTATCTCCCATTTCTGAATCACTAATGCTCATTGAATAAATGTCAAAATGTTGTATGTTGTGACCGTATGTGTAGTGTATGTTATGATCAACAGCTGTCCTGTCTGGCTGCTGATCTCCTTCACTTATGGTTAGAATAAGAAACTATATTTTTAATATACAATGTATTGTCTTTGGGTTCATTAAAAAAACTTGATTATGTCAGGGTTTTCCCAAGACTGGGTAATAGGAAAATTTATAAGAGCTTGTGTATAAATCTATTTTTAATCTAGAGGCTTCATAAAATGATTTTGTCTAATAGTTATAAAATAATTTACCAAGCTTTTTTGGTTTATTTGCATGCACTACTACTCTATAATTAAATGGAATTTTCCCAAATGTATTTTAATTTTTGGAAACTTTCAAGTTTTTTTATACTGTGTTTACAGAAGATACTATCAATATTTACCAGCTAAATGATAACATCAACTTATTAATTTATTTCATTTATTTATTTATATACTTATTTCATACCATGTGGTTCTATAAATATATGAAAAATAAAACTCTAAAATAGGAGTGAGTGAGTGATGAGTTTGTGTATCAATTGATTTTTGAACTATTTTTATTGTTTATTTTATTTATTAAAAAAGCAGTAAAAGGTACTCAATTGTTTGCTTAGATTCAAGTTAAGAAAATTTTAATATATTAACATTTTGAGCTACAATAATCTATAAACTGCTAAGTACTGCTTTTGTAGAAAGGCTGTGAACAAGCTGAATTAGCTCATTAGAAGTAGACTGAATAGCTTAAAGTGCACATCGGTTTCGCTAATCAGTATCCATCTATTTATTTATTTTGTTACACAAAACAGACAATACTAATTTAAATATGAAATAATAATATGTTACCAAGCTAAATCCTTGTCTAAAAATAGAAAACATAAATAAGATTATTTTTAAATGCTTTTAATTAAAGCACAGTCACAAACAAGTTATTGTAATGTGATTCTATTACGTAGTAGTTGTCCTGCTTTTGACTCCACTGCACACTGCTAACACCTCCACAATCTCACTTCGAAATGATAACTGCCCTGATGATAGAATGAGTTAATTGAACTAGGTGAATATAATTAATGAACATTTCTCCTGCTCTACAGGTTTACAAAGTGGAAAATCGTTTTTAGAAAAACCTAAAAGCAGAGAAAAATTTAATAAAATAATTCTGGACAGATGCCTAGAAGTGGCAAATCAAGGCTAGATATATTCAAGGTAATTTCTAGGCAAACATTTTTTATCTTACTTATTGGATCAGGTAAGTTGGTGTACAAAAGCGAATTAAAATAAATAAATAAAAAGCATAAGGTCATAACTAGCATAAAATGTCAAAATAAATTATATTATAAGATCATTAATACAAGAGGAATAAATATATTTTTACCGATAGTAGAGCATGATTCGTAGCCTGCAGAAATCGACGAATGGCTTGAGTGGCGTCGATTTATTATGTACATGTCCTTGGTAATATGTAATAATAATAATAACACCCGTTCATTGAAAATATTTGGAATTTTGACTACATCGTACACTAAATTCAGCGAATTTACATCAAATTGAGCGCACTACGGAGCAATTGACATTCATTTTTACACTTTTGCTTGTATTGAAAGAAATGTAAATAATCAACAACATCAATTTAGAGCAAGGAAGGATTCTCTTGAAAACTTATTTTAGGCTTTCAAACACAAAAAATAATTTTAAAGATAATCTCTCCCCACCTAAAATCTATCTCTTTTCACAAATGACACTGACATTTGAAAATTCTGAAAACTGAAAATTTTATGGGGTTTGTTCCGATATGCACTGCGAGCACTGTAAGGTGTGACGTCAATTTAGTATACAGCGAAGCCGTTCCTTTATAGTTAGCTATTCTGGTTACTGTTTAAAACGGAACGCAGTCCAGTATTCTGTCATCCATCTCATCATTTCTGGACGCTATTGATCACGTGATCAAAGCACTGAGAGCACCTTAGTTCGAAAATGCCAGTGCTAACAGTACAAACATGGCGACGATTTATGACGTCATATATTTCCCTAGGATACTGCGGCGGCAGTATACTGTCAGTCCATAACGGAACAAATTTCTCATCAGTAAGAGCACTTATTTTTAGAGAGTTATTTTTTTTCTTAAGCGGATTTATAATTTTATTTTTAAAAGTAGTAAATAAAATATACGTGTATTAGTGAAATAAAGTTTATTATTTTTTTCCGGAGCTTTCAGTTTTTAATATTTATTGTAGGTAGTTTGTTTTGTAAAACTTGCATTTGGTTATTTCTCTATAAGTGTTCCAGTGCTTGCGTCAGAATAAACGGGGCGTACACTGACTGGTTTGACATCCATAAAGGGGTTAGACAGGGTTGTGTAGCGTCCCCATGGCTGTTCAACCTATTCATGGATGACTGTTTGACAGATCTGAAAAATAGTGATTATGGACTGAGAATGGATGGGTTGCTTGTTAAATGCCTTCTCTACGCTGATGATCAAGTCATACTTGCGTCGTCGGCCGACGAGTTGCAGGAAATGGTAACATTAATGAATGCGTCGTTAGAAGCGAGAGGTATGAAAGTGAACGTAAGTAAGACAAAAACCATGGTTTTTGAAAGAGAGGAGGATATGACAGAATGTGATGTTTTAATTGGAGGTGAAAAAGTAGAACAAGTAAAAGAATTTGTGTATCTGGGGACTAGGTTCACGAGGGATGGAAGGCATGAGGGTGATATTGATAAAAGAGTGAATGCAGGGAATATGGTGAATGGAGCGCTGCATGCCTTTATGAACAGTCAGAAAGTGTCAGAGAAGGCGCGACTGGCTGTTCATGCGGGAGTGTTGGTGCCGACGCTTATGTACGGAAGTGAGAGTTGGGTATGGCAAAAGAAGGATGAAAGTAGGATAAATGCAGTGGAAATGAGAGCATTGCGAAGTATGGCAGGAGTGACATTGAGTGATAGAATGAGGAATAGCAAAATTAGAGAGCGTTGTGGTGTGAAAGAGGATGTTGTCACTAAAATTGAGATGGGAATGCTAAGATGGTTTGGGCATATGGAAAGGATGGATGAAAGGCGATTAACGAAACAAATTTACAAGGCGAGGGTGGATGGAGCTGTTGGAAAGGGTAGGCCTAGACGGACGTACTTAGGACAAGTCCAAGACGTACTAAGAAAAGGTCAGGTCAGGAGTACCCATAACCGACGAGCATGTATGAAAGGAGTAATGAGAGTGGAGGAGGCGCAAGAGGTGTGTCAGGACCGTAGCAAGTGGAAGGATGTGGTCTCTGCCTACCCCGTTGGGAAAAAGGCGTGATGGTATGTATGTATGTATGTATGGTTATTAAAGATTAGGCTGTACGCTGTATGAGCTAGATCGTTTGCCATACCTAACGTGAGAAGAAAAAATCTGTCAAAGTCAAACGTATACATCAACTCAAATTTGTAAATTTCTGGATACTTAGGGGTAAACTAAAAAGTAAAACGTAGTGGTAGGCGTGGTAGGTAAGGTAACCTTTAGCTAAATTTGATATATTATTATCTGACATTTGGTGTATGTAAGTAATTATTTTTTACGTAAAAATGCCAAGTGATGATGAATGTCAAACTTATGATAAAGACTCGAGAACAGTTTGTAAATATGGTGCAAGATGTTACCAAAAGAATCCAGAGCATCATAAAACTTATAAACACCCCCCGCAAAATGTTAAAGTAAAACAAAATACACGTGATAAAAGAAGATTTAGTCCTTACACCAAAAAACGTACAGAACAAAGAGGTGAAAAGAAAAAAGAAGACACTGGCAGTGATAAAGTGCTGGACACTGATGTTCAAGATGTAGTATTAGTCCCTATTCATACATCAAACACAAATCCCAGAGAAGAGGTCCCTATAAATATACCAGATAATCTTGAATATTATGCTGAAGATACAAATATTAATATTTTCAAAGAGTTGTTTCTTGTAGACATGCCAGATGATTTTTATAAGTTTTACAAATGTTTGCATGATGAAGCAACATCAATTGAGAAGGTATTGGCAAGTGTCAACTTAGAGCTTATTGGACCATATGATGTGCTACTGGGTAAACTACCAATTTTGGATGATAAAGAATTATATTTAGTCCATTGGAGATTCTTCTATGACCCACCAGAGTTCCAAGTGAGTAGATATTACTATTTTAGTTCATTAAAATATTATGCCTCATAAATATATACTTTTTATTACCTACCTATGTTACTATAACAAGCTTTTGCCTAGCCCCTTGAGTGTCGAGCAACCAGCAGGTAGCCGATAACAATTAAAATTCTATTGTGTCTGGGTATTCGACACTTGAGCTCTTAGGTGAATATAATAAGTGTAATTAAATAAATTAAAAAACTAAAAAGTTTTTCGAGGTTGTGTGTGCTCATATACTGCATCTAATATTACTGCATTTTGCAATAACTTGGCTGTTTTCTATAGACAATAAACAATGTTTTTTGTTTTAGGCAGTTTTGAAAAGAAAAGGCAATAGTCAGTTTCATATTGGGTACTATAGGGATGGACCTGATGATAAACCAGCATTTTTGGCCAGCAATGACAGTGACAAAGATTGTCGAATAACACCAATAGCTGATAATATCTTTGCAGCAGTCTAGTAAGTAATTTAATTTTAGTGTATCATGAATTGAGCTGTATCCTTCTCTCACGTTACAAAACATTTAAAAAGAAAGTAAATAAAATTTATAAAGACTAGTTAAACCAAAATAAGTAAAACACAATGTACAAGTACAAGCTTTAATTTATCTAATTCTCCATCCCTACCCAACTTTTGTAAATACATAAGTACTACTAGATAATTTGCTATTAAGTGCCCTTTAAAATTTTCATCACCAGGTCATTTTTGGTCCCCACTGCTGGGGCACAAGCTTTCCCTATAGACAAGTAGGAAGAATGTGCCATAAACAACCACATGGGCCCAGTGCGAATTGGTGAATTTTATATAATTGGTTGCTTTTGTTTCTAGCTTCTTTTTACAAAATGAAAAGAAAAAATCTCCTTTTGTGGCAATGGGTTGTCAGAAAATTATGGACAAAGTTAAGAAAGCAGCAGAAGAACATAACTTTTCTATGCAAGAGTACAGCATGAAGACAAGGCAAGCCAAAATTGTAGCTAAAACAATGCATGGAGCAGGAATTTCAGTGCCTTATAATAAGAAAACACAGCTGGGTTACAGGAATTTGACAGAAACTGATGGTAAAGGATAAATACATTGTATTTTAAAGAATTTACATATTTTATAATTTTTTTATAAGACATCATCATGTTGAATGTACATGTAATAGATCTACTGCATCTATTCTTAGATGAATATTAATTTAAGATTTTTTTTGGTTTTAGCTAATCTGAAAAAGATATTTTTAAAACTCGAAAATGCAGCCAATCAAACAGAGAAGGACAAAGCACTATCTGAATTACAGCCTGTCATAACATACGCCAACATAGCTGTGGATGAATGTGACTTTGGAACTGGTTTAGAAGCTGGTATAGACCTTTTTTGCTCTGGCATTAAAGAACTTGAGCTTAGTGCATTGGGGTGCCTTAAATCAGCTTATAATCTATTGAACAGAGAAGCCTTTGGTAAAATAATCACGGTAGGTTTTAAAATTTGTAATAAATATTGTTAAAACCAGTTAAGTTACAGAGGCTTGGAATTTATTTCGAGCACTGTTCTTGAACTTGACGATGTCACTTTTTAATTTAATGATTGATGAGGAGGTTGTGGCCACATCTGTTCTTGTTTGTCCACTACGCTAATTGACGCGCAGATTTTTGTGAGGGAAGATGTTTGTCATTCGGCACTAGTCTACAGGGCATGCCGCATCACGTCGTTCCGACGACGGACGGACGACAAGTCGCACTGACGCTCGTTACAACGTCAGCCGCATGTCGCTCCGATATCCGTCATCGTGTGTATCGCCTTTTATGGATCATTAGTTCACATGTGCAACTATATCACTTTTACCGAGTACCTACTTAAATATGACACATTAGTATTTGTTTGTGCTCATAGACGGTAAAGAAATAATATTTTATCTATTAGAATTATTAATTTGAATCATATTTAGCGATATTATTTGTTATACATAATTTAACAATTGTATTTCTTTACTTTACAGGCTCATCTAAGGCATCGGCGCAAAGGGTCAAAACTATCTTTATTAGATTTTAAGTGATTTATTACTTTTTAAATGTATTAACTTATTTTCAATAAAATGTATTTGCTTAGCTTAGATTGTACTCTTAGTTACATTAACGGAAAGACCTGTTTCCGTGAGCAAGTAGTTTTCAGACGCCATCTCAACGCTGCGCCTCTGCCCGATAAGCCTTGATCGAGGCAGAGTGAGAATTAAAATTAACCACAATATCAGTCATTTATCTTAAGAGGCGACAACAAAATTTTATTTTTATCGCTCTACTCGCTTTACCCTAGAGCCCCTGGCGGCGGCGCGGCGCTAGACACCATATTAATGAAACTATGCTTTGAAGTGAAACTTGCACTATCTCTTGCACAGTGCCACTGTGCAAGAGATACTATGCATAGCATAAACATCTACACTAACATGTTAGGTTAGGACCTATAGTTTAGTATCACCAATTCAATTATTATAAAATCATAAGCTGGCAAGACCTGTATGAGAGTAGCTGCGGATCGTGCTTAGTGGCATAGTAGAATTCATTCTACTATGTTAAAAGCGACAGCCCTACAAGTTTAGGCGATTATCGCTTGCTCGGGGGCCGAGTCGGCCTACTTGTTTCATTCTACTATGTTAGTGGCGTGCACTTGGAGGAGGCCTATGTGTATGCAATGGACTAGGTCGTAATTCTTATTTCAGTATGGCATGCTAACACCTGTCTAATTGGTAATTGCGACATAAAAGATAAAATTTTGTTTGTGAGGGTTTAACCTTCTCAATAAAGTAATTACTTATTTTATCTTTTTATGGCTTTGCTAAACGCAGCTGCGAAATTCAAATAGTATTAATATTAATTAACTGAGATTAACATGGTAGATTTTAAAATAGAGTCTCACAACATGTTATTACATAAAAAACTCGGGTGAAACTCTTCTTAAAAAAAAGGAAGATATATTTCAAAAAATGTCTTTATTTTTTACAAATTTTTCACATTATAAAACAAAATAGGTAGGTAGGGAAAAAAATTGTTGATCTCAAAATGAGCTGTCTTAGAAATAATAGATAAGTATTGCAGATCTTAAGAGGTTATTTAGGTTTCTCTGCACTGCTTAGATGTAAGAACAGTGTTAAAGGGCAGTGGTCACTGCCGTAAACTCCATCTCTTATGACGCTGTCGCAAACAGAGGCCAAAAGCCTCTCTGACACAATGAAGTAGTCGAGTCGCCTGAAACAATCACAAATTCTGTATAGAATAGAATATAATAGATATATATATAATTGCAATGAATGTAGGAACAAAATTTATGCAGTAATGACTGGTCAACTTAAAGGATATTCAAGTTCCTTAAATCTCACGAGACAGTAAAAAGTTCAGAATTGCCTCTCCTTAAAACTTGTGAGTTGACAAACAAAAAGAGGGTGGAATCTTTTTAACAGGTTTGGCAACACATAAGTGATATCGACATAGCCCAACGGGTTAGCGAGCTAAAGCACAGAAGAAAGATTGCTAAAATGGATCATATAAGTCACAGAACCGGCAACTGTTGAGGTAAACTAGTTTTGAGTGGAGACCGCGGATCGGCAAACGTAGTGTAGGACGCCCTCAGACTAGGTGAAGCGACGATCTTCGCAAGGTGGCTGGCAAGAGCTGGATAAAAGTAGCCGCGGATCGTGCTCGGTGGCGTGTTTTTGGAAAGTCCTATGTTCAGCAGTGGACTAGTATAGGCTGATGATGATGATGATGAAGTGATACCTCTCGTGTTGCTAACGTCCCTAGGCTAAGGTATCCGGTTACTATCAGATGGGCCGTATGCCTTTTTGCTTACTACTCAGCAAACACATAAAACTCACCATCCCACGTTCTTAGCTCGACTATTCATCATGTAAGTCCAGAATGTGTAAGCGCCTTTCTTGTCGGGGTACAAGTGACGGTAGGTGTCGACATAACCGTCGCCAAGTAACTCAGTCATGCCAGATCGTTCTTCTTCAGTGAAGCCAGCATTCTTTTTGTTATTCTTAGGGTTTGCTAAATCTGTAAAATAAGAAATCAAAATCAGCAAATATAAGTTGACGTAAAATCAAGAATGGTTTGTTTACAATTATCGCGTTTGTTCTTATTTGTGCTTTTTGAAGCAAATTTAACCACAAATTTACTTATTAAACTAGACACAAAAACACCTTTGTCAATAATGGTAACCTACAAATGTACTTTCATTACATAAAATACAATGAAATAATATTAAAGAAACAAATTCTAAAACTTATTTTGTACCTATTTCATTGTGAGCCACATTCATGTCTCCGCATATTATCACAGGTTTTTTCTTATCCAATTCCTTAACATGCTTGCGGAACGCTTCATTCCATTGCAGTCTTTTAGGTAGAGAGACTAGTTTGCGTCCGGCGTTGGGGACGTATGTACTGATCAAGTAGAAGTGTTCATACTCTGCAGTGATGATGCGTCCTTCACTATCCAGCTCTTCATTTTGTAAACCATACTGGACATTCATAGCCAATTTAGCTGTATAGATACCTACGCCAGCGTAGCCATCTTGTTCACTGCATAACCAGTAAGCGTGATAACCAGGCACATTTACCAAATCGTCAGGGAGTTTGTCTTGAGCACATTTCACTTCTTGTAGGCATAATATGTCAGGTTTCTCATATTTTAAATAGTCCAAACCACCTTTTCCTAACCATGCTCGTATGCCATCTACATTCCAGCTGGCTATTTTATAATTCCATTCTTTACCCTGTTGGTTTGTAGAAGTATTGGAAAAATCTAAATCTTCGTAATTGGTCAGAGCTTTATTTTTAAGTGTCTTCTTTTTATCTTCAGCAGGAGCTGAAAAGCAAATAATTTAAATTATTCTGAATGTTTCTTACTACTAAGTTTAATCAAAATACAATGTCTAATTGATATAACATAAAACTTGAAACTTTTTGTTCAGTCAAGAGTGGCATTGACTCACTAGCTCATTTTTATGTTTCCAATGCTAGGGCACAAGTCTTGCTTATGGATAGAAACACTACGGGGAGAATGAGCCACCATGCAGACCCAGTGCAGGTTGGTGGTTGTAGCACTGATTAGTTTCGCAACAGCACAGCACCATGCAGTCATAACTAAGGTATGAATTTAAATATTTATTTTATAAATAATATATTCCATTAAAACTAAATCGGATGTCTGAGGTTTCGTGCTATTTCAATTACACATTGTTTAGCCAATATTATATTTTTAACAACTTTTTAATTAATATCATTCAGAATAACTTTTACCTTAGAAGAAATCACACAATATGGGCAATTTAAGTGCCCAGTACTGCCCCATAGTTTAAATTTCTTTAGAATGAACAATTTGTTGTATTTTGTTAGGGAATGAATAAATGTTTTTTAAGTATTAAAGGTTAAAATCATAAATAGAACTACATAACATCAAAATATAAAATAATGACCATAATAATCTATATATCTATATCAGACATTAACTAAATTTGCATTAATCGCTTTGCAACCCTTTAGGACTATAATTTATTTATAAATATACTGCCACCATGTTAGCGCAATAATAATTATATTTCATTATCACTTGACCAAAAGCCCACTTTCGGTTACCATTAATTTTTCTTACCCAAATATAGTATAACATTTTATTTCATTGGATTGATTGGTATACCATTAGACACCTATGCTTCGCTATAAAACTTATCTCCTCTCTCAGTCTCTATCATTAAGTATTAGGCAAGTCATGCACCTAACTAGCTAATTTATTTATTCCTTAATTTTTAACTCCCAAGTGGGCTGGATGTTATTTTATAACTGAAAAATGATAATGAAAGATGAAGAGGTAAAAATAAATAAAAGCAAGTAATACATACAATTGGAAAACATTTATTCATTAAATTAACTATTAAAAAAAGACAAGTTATCAAAGTAGAGTTTAACACCAAACAATATGTCAAAATAATAATAATGCTTAATCATTAGTTAACAGAATTATTTACCCTTTTCTTCAGCTTGTTTACGTTTTCGCTTGGTCGGTTGCTCGCCTGTGTCCTGGGGCTCGTCTTCAGTTTCGATGGGGACCTCTACAGCTTTCTTTTGCCCTCTCTTACCTTTTGTGGGTTTCTCTTCTGGGGTTTCTTCTGCAACATCTTCATCTTTTGTGTCACCTAAACAGAAAAATGAGTATTTTATCATTAATGCAGCAAATGTAAATCAATTAAATTTGATGTTTTTTTTTTATTATCTTGGCAACTTCACCATTTACTGATTGTCAAACATTTTGTCAAAATAGGATTTAATAATATAAAAAAAATTACAAACCTTTTGCTTTATTATCTTTTTTAACAGTCTTCCGTTTTTTAGAAGCAGGCTCATCCTTAACCTCCTCTTCTTTATCTTGAGATTCTTCTTTGGCTTGCGTTTTCTTTCCCGAATTCTTCCTTGCTTTGCTCTCTTTCTTTTTTGGCTCCTCTGGTTCCTCCTCTACTTCTTCAGTTTTGTCTTGAGCCTCTTCTTTGTCACTTTCTGGTGCCTTCTCCTTAGTAGACTTAGTTTGTCCCTTTTTCCTTCCTTTAGTGGCAACAGGTTCTGGCTTTGCTTCTTCATTAAGAGATTCAGGTTTTTCCTCATCCTCAGGATAATTTTCTACTTTTGGTGGTGCCTTACGCCCTCTCCCTTTAGCTGCTGGTTTTGGCTTTTCTTCCATAGGTTCATCTTTTTCATTTGCATTTTCAATACTTTCTGTTGGCTTTGCATTTTTCTTACCTCTTCCAGACTCTTTAGGTTTTGCATCTATTTCTTTCTTTTGAGGTTTTTTGCGCCCTTTGGTAGCAACCTGAGACTCTTCAGAATCGCCATTTGACACTAAAGCATTTCCATTCTGGTTATCATCATCAGCAGGGCTAGATTCTTCTTCAGAAGAATTCTCAGCATTTACAGGTTTTTCATCATTATTTTCTTCTGAATTCTTCTTTCTGCCTTTTTTTATTGGAGGTGTTGTTTCTTCATCTTTGCCATTTTGTTCTTGCCCATTAGCATCATTACCACCTTTCTTTCCGCGTTTTGTTTTTTTCTCTGTAGTTGGTGCCACTTTCTCAATGATTTCAGGTTCAACAAAGTCATTTTCTTGTTCTTCAATGTTTTTTACTTTCCCACGACCCTTTTTAGGTGCTTCAGCAGTTTCAGCCACTTTCACATCTGCTGTCTTCTGAAAGTCAAAAAAACACGTTTTTTTGTATAAGAAATCATTTGTGGTGGCTTATCTGTTTGAATATAAGTATTACCATTTTATTGTATTTCTAATTTATAAAATGAACAAATATTGAAGTTATACGAAAACATAGGTACCTACTTATAAAATTTAAGGCTACAAACACTTTCATAAACTAAGATGGAAGAATTGAAAATGTATCAATGCAAGTTAAACTTAATAACCTATTTTAAATGAATACAGACAATATTCCAAACAATCGTATTTCGCGAAATGCGTTTACGAGACAGAATTTATCATTATTACTTCAATACAACCTTAAAAAAATTATTTACTTTTGGAGGGAAGAGGCCATGTGTTTAACAACCTGCAGACAGGAAGCAAGCAAGATGCAAATAAATCCCATGAGGGTTTGTACCAAATATGTTATAAAATTACCATACTTTGAAATGAATGGCGCATTCTTTCAATCGATGTTAGTCGTTAACAATGCAAAGTGCAAACCTGTTTTCAAGTACAAAAATCAGGGTGTGATTTATGTCGCAAATGGAAGTTTACTGTACCTTTGCTTTTGCAGACCTTGGCGCCATAATCACTGGTATCTATTAACAGTTTTGTAGGAATGTATGAACAATAAAACTACAGATGTAATGCGTTAAAGCGTCCCTTCTCGAAAGTGGCTTGCGATGCGAAAAGTTTCCGGCGAAATGACAGAAAACGCCAATGCCGCCAATTTTTTAATGTCAATCAGATGATCAGAAACAAGGGATGAGAATGCGTTCAGTAATATAGAAATTAATATAATGTTAATGACTGTTCCTAATGTACAGAGATGTTTGTACATACACAACGTTTCTATGCGTATGTACGTCACAGAAATAGAATATTTTTAGATAATTAACTTTTTATTTTTAATATAAAACATGATTGATCATTTTTAGCGAAAAGCTTTAAGCTCAAGGGTTAAGCCTATGTTAAGATGTCCGTTATGGTGGCGTACACATGGTCTAATTCACGTTTGTTGTTATGCCCTCTTTTAGTGTGTAATTAGTGCGTAATTACTGCAAACACAAAATAATTAGCGCCTCTTTAGTTTAAGAAATAAAGACCTTTTTTAGTATGTACCCATGACCGTTCTCGAAAACTACTTATATTATAGCAACGAAAACACATATTTAGTTCCTTATTAGTGCTCGTGCTATGCAAAATTTGATAAGGATTGCTCTTAAAGGAACGGAGATATTGAATAAGACTTGTGAATATAGTTGTAAACCAGCGGCTTGTAAGCCAGTAGTTAACGAAACCAGCGGCTAGAAACGAAACAACCAGCCGCTTGATACCGGGTAGATCCGACCCGACTTGAGCATCGAAAGAAAAACGATTTTTATTGTTAAACTCTTATTTTGTTATACAACTGCACTTATTTTGTTCTGCTATTTTGTTTTTTTTTAAATAAACACCGAAGACACCATTTATACCTACTAATTTTTACTTTAATAGCTACTAATGCCACAGAATAACTAATAATACTACCCCACTGCTTACTATTACTAGGTATCTGTCCAGACTTATTTCATGGATAAATACCTATTTCCAAAACATTTCTCAAAAATAAATTATTAAAATAGTTCTATTCCACTGCTGTTCACATTTTGTATGAGAATTTTGAGTTTTTAACACTTAATTCAGATGCAAATGTCATTGTTTATGTATATTTATGTTAAATGTATCCTATAGTAAATAAATCAGAAGAGAACCAACCAAAAACAAAAAACTAAATCATGTGAACATATGAAATGTAAGCAGCTGTTTCCAGCCGCTAGTTATGGCTAGAAATGACAATAAGCCAAATAAGCCGTTTCTAGCCGCTAGGCTAGAAATGTTAGTAACCAGCTTCACATCTATACTTGTGAATGACATTTTGAGCTGGCGTCAAGAGACAACGTACGCCCCGGTGCGGGCTATTAGGATGAAAAATCTTCCATCGCCTTGTCTGACTGAGGAAATTAAATTACTAAGCTTCCGAAAAGCAGCCGCTAAAACCAAATATAAGTGCAAGCCTACACCGTCTAATTGGGAAAGGTACACTGTCATTCATAATCACTGCAATAAGGTGTGTAGAGATGCACAGCACCACTTCATTCACAACTCCGTGGAAAATGGAGATCCCGCCAAAGTCTGGAGGTTCCTTAGAACAATGGGGATTCAAAAACTTCGTCAGGAATCCATTCCTAGAAGTTTAGATATCAATCTTCTGAATCAACATTTCGCTTCTTCGTTCCACTTTGATAGGAACACAAAAACTAACACATTAAAATATCTCTCCCAGCTTCCCAGCCCCATTTACACACCATTTGTCATTAATCAATTCACCGACAGTGATGTTAAAAAGAGTATTTTGTCTATATCTTCCAACGCAGTAGAATACTGTATAAGCCGTATAATGATTCTTCCTATCCTTAACAACATTCTTCCAATTGTAACGCATATGTCCTCAACCACTCCATTAATAGTGGTATCTTTCCAGCTACCTGGAAAGATGCCCAGATCATTCCACTTCCTAAAAAACCTAATCCTAAATCCTTTTCCGAATACCGATCCATATCCATATTACCTTTCCTTTCCAAAGTCCTTGAGTGTCTTATTCATAACCAACTTAGTATGTTCCTATGCCAAAACCACCTCATGAATCCTTTCCAATCCGGGTCTCGTCCCGGCCACAGTACAACAACAGCGTTAATCCACATTACAGACGGCATTAGGTCGCGTATGGAAGATGGTAATCTTACGGTCTTGTCCCTGCTTGACTTCAGTAATGCGTTCAATACCGTAGATTTTGACTATCTTACGCTCAAATTCAAATTCAAATTCAATTCGATTCGAATTCGGTTGATTGGTTTCGAAGTTACCTGTCTGGTTGCTGGCAGCGGATTCGCATCGAAGAGTCCTTCTCTTCCTGGTGCAACACTTCCTCAGGGGGGCAAGCAAATATTTGCTTCGGCCAGGTCTCTTAGGAGACTTCGCAATTTCCTACCAACTGCCACTAAAGCTGCACTTGCACAGTCTCTTCTTTTACCTATCCTTGATTACGCCGATGTAATCGAGCTTGATTTATTGAAAGTAATATACATACTAATATAATATTCAGTATTATTTTACAAGTATATGTATCTAAGTACATTGATCCTTGGATACCCATCCTTTCCGAATTCCTTTCCGTAATACTTGTGCAAAGCCATAAAAAAAACACAAGTGACTGCTGCAACTGCTGCTGACATGCATGACAATTGACACGAGGATGTGACAACTTGTGATTGTGACAGACAGATATGCAACGTGTTTTCCCGAATTCTGAATTCATAAAAAGCAAAAATTAGGATTTTAACTCACCAAGTGCTGTAAATAGACAAATGGTAAATAGCAAACACATTTAATAATTTTTTCTGTAGTTTCAGTTTTATATATAAGTAGATTAGATTATTAGGATTGCCTTTTTATTTATTTGCATGCCACATAGTTACTAGCTAAGCATATAAACTTTTTAAATGCTTAGCAAATTATCATACCCTTACAAAATTTTAATATTTATTGTTTTTTTTTTGTACATAGCAATTATTCATTTATCAAACTAAACAGCCTATCCAAAATTTCCATGAGCAGGATTCGAACCTGCACCCCATGACATAGGTACCGGGTCAGGTGCACTGCCAACAAGGCTAATGTGGTGCGGTCCAACCTGCCGAAATTAATCAACACTGTCTTCGGTTCTTCTTTTACTTTGAAGCCAAAGGAGCCTTATTTAATATTGATAACTACGTCATGTTGTTTGCTATTGATTTTATGCTTGTTGTGATGCTTCTGTAGGAGACTTTTCCACATATTATTTCTATCCACACACTTACGTATAATATTTGTACAAAAAAATGTAATGTAATTATATCTAATGTACTTGTTTAATACCTTTAAACAAGCAATTCTTGTATATAATATAATCTGATTCTCGGAAACGGCTTGCAACTATTTTGATAAAATTTACTATGCAGGGGGTTTTGGGGGCGATAAATCGATCTAGCTAGGTTTCATTTTTAGAAAACATTAAAAAAAAAAACAAGCAATGCTCGGTCATCCAGGTACTTATAATAATATAATGTGCAGGTATTTCAACTAAGGTAATGTGTAGAAAAGTCATCCATCCTACTTAATGTGCATTTAAAAAATCTGTTATCTTTTTCATACCTATAATCTTATATACCCCAACAATTCATAACAAATCAGCTCAAAATGAACTGCTTGATAACAATATTCAAAAATAACTTTATTTTCAGGCAACACTGGATAGAAAGGGTACTTTTAAGGTAGAATACCTACAAGAGATTGAGAGAAAGGTGCAGGAACGATGGGAAAAGGAAAAAATATTTGAAGTGGAGGCACCAGAAGATGGGAAACAACATGATAAGTTTATGTGCACATTCCCATATCCCTATATGAATGGGCGTTTGCATTTAGGACACACATTTTCACTGTCAAAATGTGAAGTAAGTTTTTCTACTATTATTTCTATAATATATCAGCCCATTTTTTCCACTGCTCCCTTGCTTTTCCCTTACTTCTTTGCTCTTCTTTCTGTTTGCTATTACAGTGGGCTAATCTGGTTGCTATGTGTCCTCATCATTCTGTCCCTGTATTACTTACTATCTTGAACTTAGTTAGTGATAATAAGTTGTCTTACAGTTTGCATCAAGATACTATAGATTAAAAGGCAGAATGACACTATTTCCGTTTGGATTTCACTGTACTGGAATGCCTATTAAGGCTTGTGCAGACAAGCTCAAGCGAGAAATGGAACTATATGGATGTCCACCTGTATTTCCTGATGAAGAAGAAGTTTATGTACAAGAAGATGGTGATATTATACCAAAAGACAAAAGCAAAGGAAAAAAAAGCAAGGCTGTTGCCAAGGCTGTTGCTGCAAAGTACCAGTGGCAGATCATGAGGAGTCTCGGCATTCCTGAAGAAGAAATTAAGGACTTTGCAAATGAAAGTTACTGGCTTGAATACTTCCCACCAAGAGCTGTTGTTGATTTAAAAAGAATGGGTATTAATGTAAGCCACTTTCTTTTTCTTTTTATATTACTTGTAAAAAAAGAAAGAGGTTTATTTATAAATTTTTCATTTTTAATTTATAATTTGTATTGTGGAAGTATTTTAATTTTACTGCATGGCTGTTAATTAATTTTAGGTTGATTGGCGTCGAAAATTCATTACGACTGATGCAAACCCATTTTATGATTCATTTGTAAGATGGCAATTTTATCACTTGAAAGAGCGCAATAAGATTATGTATGGAAAACGGTACACCATTTTTACACCACAAGATAGGCAGCCTTGTATGGACCATGACAGAAGCTCAGGTGAAGGGGCTGGACCCCAAGAATATACACTTATAAAAATGGAAGTGCTGGATCCCCTCCCTGTAGCACTCAAGTAAGAACTTTGTGATTATTTTTTAGTTAGTTTTTATTGTTATATAATATCTATATAATATAAGTATATATAAGTATATAATACAAATACTTATATATATTATTATGTTTACTATGTTATGCATAATTTTATAAATTTTGTCTTCCTATATTTAATTTATTGTTTTTATTTTATTGGTATTTTTTTGTTTGTTAATTATCTTAATTTTATTAATGATTGTGGTATTGCTTTACATGTTGTCTGCACATACCCGTGGAGTTACAGCATACCAAAGAGATTTAATAGGTAATAGAGCGGCTATTAGAGACTATTTCATACAAAGACTTTGAGCTGGGGCGCTAGTAACGCCATCTAACGTTGAGAAGCAAAACAGCGTATTAAAATCAATTAGAATAAGTTTCTACCCCACGGTAGGTGTCACTAGTACACCAGTAGGGATGTTCCGTTATGATTTCGACGTTTCGATAACTTTTATAAAGGTTAACCAAAATCGGTATAAAAATACACAGAACAACCAATAACCAGACACAATTGAAAACCAATTGTTATAGGTTCACATGTGAACCTACGGGGCGTCAGACATTAAGTTTAATATTAGTAATAATAGTAATAGTAAAGTATTAATAGTAGTAGTAATATTCTGATTCAATGATCATCGCGTCGGGGGACCGCTGAGGTATCACTTAGTTTTACTGTTCCAGTGCATAACAGTCTTCCAACACAATGATCATTGTATCAGAATATTACTACTTATATTTAACTTACGATATAAAAATATTATCTATAACAATAATCGACAAATAAAACGACATCACTTGAACATCACTAAATCATCTACAAAGTCGACATCTTCCCTAAAAGTAGTGCTTTTGCTTTTTACCACTAGAGGGCGGTATAGAGCATAGGCAAATGTTCTAGAATACTTTATTGGAAATTATTATATAGGCTGATTCTTGGGTAAATATACAAAATACATACGAAAATAAACTGTAATCACGTTCAGCCGTTTTACCATATCGGAATTTGCAATATCGCAATATGCAATTTGGCATATTTTCTGTAGATTTTGTCAAATCTATTTGCGCACAAACACGACTGCATTAGAGGTCGTATCACATCAAACTGAGCGACTTGTTACCACTTGGTAATAAGTTGTGGATTACAGTGTCGATCTCTATGTCCTGTCTATAGTAAGTAGTTAAATGTCTTTGCAGCATACCAATGTTACTGTGTCCTTGTTTTTTTTATTGTATTTTCTGTTGTAACTCTGTTATGTGTGTAGCCACAAACATAATTAAATAAAAATAAATGTATCTCTAAAATATCGTTAATGGGTTAATTATATTTTAGATTGCTAAAAGGTAGAAAAGTCAGTCTAGTTGCTGCAACATTGAGACCAGAAACAATGTATGGGCAAACCAATTGCTGGATTCATCCTGACATAAAATACATTGCATTTGAGACAGTCAAGGATGGTGTTTTCGTATGTACAAAAAGGGCGGCGAGAAACATGGCCTTTCAAGATTTTACGGCAAAGGAAGGCGAATTCAAAATACTATTAGAAGTTGTGGGTCAAGATCTATTTGGTGTAGCAGTAAAATCTCCTTTTACTTGTTACCCTAAAATTTATTGCCTTCCAATGTTAACTATTAAAGAAGACAAAGGGACGGGCATTGTCACGAGTGTGCCGTCTGATTCGCCCGACGACTACGCAGCTTTAGTAGATTTACAGAAGAAACCAGCTTTTAGAGAGAAATATGGAATTAAAGATGAAATGGTTATGCCTTTCAAACCAGTCCCTATACTTGAGATTCCCGAGTTTGGCAAGTTATCAGCTGTCCATTTGTATGATACACTCAAAATTCAAAGTCAAAATGATAAAGAAAAGCTTACACAAGCCAAAGAAATGGTCTACCTTAAAGGGTTCTATGATGGTGTATTGTTAGTAGGAGAATATAAAGGCAGTAAAATTCAAGACGTTAAGAAAAAATTACAAAATAAACTTATTGAAGCGAAAAGCGCTGTAATCTACTATGAACCAGAAAAAACTATTATTGCAAGATCAGGAGACGAGTGCGTAGTAGCTCTTTGTAATCAGTGGTATCTCGATTATGGTAATGAGGAATGGAAAAGTCAGGTAGAAAAGGCACTGGGTGCAATGAATACATACCATGATGAGGTCAGAAAAAATTTCCAAGCCACTCTCAAGTGGCTTCATGAGTATGCATGCTCCAGGACTTATGGTCTTGGTAAGTAGCAAAAATTATGTATTTTAAGTGATTATGTGTCTGCAAGAAAGCGTATTAAACTTAGATTCATTAATTTGTTTCTAGGTACCAAGCTGCCTTGGGATACTCAATGGGTGATAGAATCTTTATCAGATTCCACAATTTACAACGCGTATTACACTATTTCACATTTATTGCAAGGGAATACCTTCAGAGGGAACGGAGAAAATGCCCTCAAAATCAAACCCGAACAAATGACATCTGAAGTATGGGACTACATCTTTTTCAAAGGATCAGCTTTCCCAAAAACTACAAAAATACCTAAGAAATCATTAGACCTTATGAGAAATGCATTCCAATTTTGGTAAGTCCATAAAACCCAAAAAAAAGTTTACTAAGAATTAGGTATATAATTATATAATAAATTTAACAGAGAATATGCATTATTAATTTTTTGTAGGTACCCTGTTGATCTGAGAGTGTCAGGAAAAGATTTAATTCAAAATCACTTAACCTTTTACATATACAATCACTGCGCGATTTGGCCTAAAGAGGAAGATAAATGGCCCAAAGGCATCAGAGCGAATGGCCTTTTGATGTTGAACTCTGCAAAAATGGCCAAGTCTGATGGAAATTTCTTGACACTAACAGAATCGATAGAGAAGTTTAGTGCGGACGGTATGCGCCTGACTTTAGCCGACGCAGGGGATTCCGTGGAAGATGCTAACTTCGTAGAGAGCACGGCGGACGCAGCCATCCTCAGATTATTCACTTTCATTGAATGGGTGAAGGAAATGATAGCTGCCAAGTCCACGCTTAGAACTGGTAAGCCCTAAAATGTTGATTTAAAGAACACACACAGTTAGTTATATTTGGTTTTTATTTTATTAATTAAGTAGTTTTTATTATATAAATTGAGTAACTAGTTTAAGTACATAGTAACTTCTATGTATACCTTAGAGACAAGAAAGAGCGGAACCTCTTGAAACAGGCAAATTGTGTCTAAAAGGAGGCTCCAGCCACTGCTATTTGTACCTACCTTTAAGTTACCCAATAAATGAATTTTTATTTTTTTTATTTATTTAAAGAAAACTATTTCCAAGTTCTAACGGCCTCCGTGGTTTAGTAGTTCCGCCGGTTCACCGGACCCAGACTATGTATTCTCGGGTTTGATTCCCAGCGAAGTGTACAGTCACGAGCATTAACATGTAAACAATGTAACTCTTAATACAACGTAGTAAGAGTCAAAACTAGTCAAATGTGTATCATGACCCTTTCAGCGCCTGAATATTTTAATATTTTTTTTGCTGTATGCCGTCATACATATAATCAGCTACGAGATAAATCGTACCTGGCATAGTAGAACATAAATAACGAACAAGGTATTTTTGCCCATTATGTCCAAAAACTCCGGCGTTATGTGTAGTCGATTGTTTTAAAGCTTGTCACAGCTAAATTTTGTATTCCTACTGCAAAAAAGACGGAATCATGTCTCCCTTTGTTTGTTTGTTTGTTTGTATTACTACTAAGTACCTTATGTTTTGTCATGTCATTTCTTTTTTTTATTAAAAGTCTGATCTTTGATTTTATCATGTGCTCTCTTTGCTAATGCCAAACGTTCAAAATCCGACCTTACCTGTAGTGCCAATAAATATTTTTTTGTATAGGAGGCCCAACAATCTACGAATATATTCGTAGTCGGCACCATGCGAAAGACCCGCACTACGAGTTATCTCGTAGCTGGCACGCAAAAGGTTAACGCTTGTGACTGTACATATACGTATGTACATATTCTACGCTGGTTTTGTGGCAGAGCTTGTTTTAAGTCCGTCTAGCTAGCTACTAACATCTTATCTAAGGTCGACAGACGCGACACAACTCGTGCAACGTAAAAAAGATGCCGCATCAGTCACCCTCACCCAGCCAACCCGGTTTCCAGTGCGCTCCTATCTTCGACATATCGTCACTTGCTATCAAGGTTAAGTGCTTCCCCATTGGCGTATATAAAAACAACACTAGATAGCTACTTTACGCGTGCAAACAAATAAACAAACCTGTATTCGGAGTATGTATCATAAAGTTATATCCAATAACCTTCTTACCCTAGGTGACTTCAATTTCTACGACAGAGTGTTCGTCAGTGAAATGAACACTAAGATACTGCAGACAGATGACAATTACGCCAAGTTGCTGTTCAAAGAAGCGTTGAAGTCGGGTGTGTTCGAGTTACAAGCTGCAAGAGACAAATACAGGGAGCTCTGCTCTGAAGGCGGCATGCATGGAGAATTGGTGACCCGCTACATAGAGACGCAGGCTAAACTCATGTCGCCCATCTGCCCGCACGTGGCCGAATACGTATGGGAACTGTTGGGGAGTGTAAGTTTATGATAAATAACAAACTTAATTAAAAATATGTATATATTTTTTGAGGTGCTATTAGCTTATAAAATGCTGTTATTAGTTAGTTGGTCACATTATTAGTAAACCAAATAAATGCGTACGCGTTTCCCATTCAGTGAATGCACACTTTTAAGTAGGTATCTTTTATCAACACTGTTTTTTTTTTTACGAAACCGTTAAAAATATTGCCGTTTACAGAATCTTTTGTGATTGTTGTATGTTTTTGAAAGCTATTTTTATTTCATTAGAAACGAAGTATTATGCACGAGACATGGCCTGTCGCTGGCGAAATTGACGAGAATGCAGTTAAGGCCAGCAACTATCTGATGGACGCGGCCCATTCCTTCCGTATTTATTTGAAGAACCATTGCGCTGTCAAAAAACCTAAGAAGGGAGAGGCACCGAAACCGGAGAGGAAGCCCAACAGAGCCGTCATTTGGGTGGCTAAAGAGTATCCCAAGTGGCAGCACTTGATACTAACCACCTTGAAGGAGCTTAATGGCGTAAGTGTACCCTTTATTATTGACCAATCGTCCATATTTATAAAAAGGCATAATTGACCTTACAAAATAAAGGTATTTGCCCATTACAGCGTTGCATACCACAGTAGTTCCCGTAAAGTCTTGTCTATGGTCATTACAGCGTTGCATACCATGGCTGTTTCCGTATTAAAACATGTCATGCTACAAATATTATTTATATGAACATTATGTACGAGAACTTAAGGCTGTTAATCAGTTACAGTAAGCATAATAGTTTATGAAACATTTGGTAGTTGTTATGGGCTAAGACCTTTAGAGTTCCTTTACATTCTCTTCATCATCTTTTTCTTGAACTTCTAAAACATTTATTGATTCTAACAGTTTCAAAGTCTTGTTACGTATTTGATAAATTGAAAAAAATCGTTCAATATTGATTTTTAAAGTTTGTTTGAATGAGACTCTTTAAATGAATAACTTAAGTTTATACTTTATAGAACTACATATTGTATTATCCTGATGTTTCGAACCTTTTAAAATTTCGAAAAAAAGGTTTGTAATCATAAATCTGTGCCTTCAGGCGTCAGGTCTACCCGACAACAAGATTATATCAACCAAGCTCGGTTCGATAGGCGAGCTGAAGAAATATATGAAGCGGGTGATGCCGTTCGTGCAAGCCACGAGGGAGAATATGGAACGAGTGGGCGTGGACGCACTCTCGCTGGGGCTGCCTTTCGATGAGGCAGCCATCTTGGGTGACAACAAGCAGTATCTACTCGCCACTCTGGATGTAAGCTTACTTATAATACACGATAAGTCACTGTGTCATACTCGTATAATATTAATGGTGCAATTAAATTCAATTCAATGTATTCATTGGGACTCATGATAACCCATAAGTGTACATGCATTGTTACAAATTGCTTAGAACGCGTGTCAGAGGGTTATTTTTAAATATGATGATGCTAATGAATAGACAAACATTTAATTTCAAATCGCGTAAATTTTTTTGAATTACTGCTTATTGTAAATATTGTTTAAAAGTTACTTTACGATTTTTATGTTTTTTCTATACTTATTAAATATCTGGTATTATTGACTTACAACAACCCAGATTAGGGGGAAAAATCTATATTTAATATTTATTTTTTTATTTTCAAATGTAGGTTTTTCCTCTTTATCTGGTTATTGTGAATCCGACGACCGAGGTTAAGAACAAAAAAATATAGCAAATTCACAATTTTAAGTAATGTGTATGTATTGTTTAATCGAAGTTTATCAAAGTTGTCACGACTTGTTTTAAATTTTTAGGCCAAATGTCAGAACTTATCGTATATTTGCAATGCTATCGTGAAACATGCACCGCGTCAAATGGCATGTTTTACAAACCACTTTGATTAACACCTATTCGGATTCGTTGCGCATTTATCTTCTTTTAAAACTTGTTTTTTTAAATCGAACAGCCCTATTACATTCTATTTTTATGTTAAAATCTATTAAGATCGTTTACGCCGCACACTAGCGCCGTCAATGAAAAAAAAACATATTTAGTAATTAGAGATAGAAAATCAAATTATGCTCAACAAACTATTTGAATGAAGTAATTTAGCATTTTTACGTCACCTAATGAACATCTGACATGTTATGGTTTAGTTAAATAAGACGTTACAGCTAAAAACGGCCACTTTTAACTATAACGCCGTATTTAACCTTTTGAACGCCAGAGCGCAAACGCATTGGCGCCCCTTCCACGCCAAGCCACAAATTCTGAGCAAATACCTACAAATAAAATAGGAATGCCAACGATCTTATCGATAATTTGTCAATAACCAATTTAATAATTGCTATTCGTCACATTTTTTTTTTTTTTTTTTTTTTTTTTTTTATACATAGCACGGCAAATGACTCCATTTCACCTGATGTTAAGTGAATATGGAATCCAGATGCGATGACAACTGGTGCAGCGTGAAAATAACGCAGCATCAGTTACCCTATTTTGTTATTGTATTGTTATTGTATTGTTACATATTTTTGAAATAAAATATTACTCGTTATATCAATCTTTATTTGACACTATTTCGTATCATTTAACAGCAGTTACAAAATTCTAAAAGTAGACATTAGAACTGCAAACGAATAAATCAGATAATAATAAGGTACATCACTAATCTCGTTCGTGAAGTCATCCGCTGTCGGGAAGACCCGACTATGGCGTGGTTGGCACGACCTTTGACAACTTTCTCGCGTGTGAGGTAGGGATGTGACATTTCAAGTAAACTAAAAATTATAAACAACAAGGTAAAGAAAAGGTTGTCTATTAGAGTACTAATTATTAAGAGGCCTATTACATCTCGACTGTGATTTTTGCGTAAAATGCCCAGTTTCGTATTTTGTAGTAATTTTCCAGTTGTATTTATCGTTTTTATCGAATAATAAATTCATCCATAGTATTACAAATTTCCACTCTGCGAGAAAAAGCTGAGTTCGGACGGCCGGCGCATCGCATTTTATAGTAATTTTGCAGTTGTATTTATCGTTTTTATCGAAATAGGATTATAAATTCATTATTAAATGTTTATTTCTCATGAAGTAACAATTATTCTGGTATAAATTTTGCTCAATAATATTGTCGTAGATAGGAGAAATTCACATCGATCTTAAAGCGATTTTAGAAGTTTTGTAAAATCTAAAAATGTAAAAATGTAAAATGTAAAATCAATGATATCTAAAAATTCCGAGGCCGCTACGAACTATTCGACTATATAAGAGATAACATTCTATTTTTTTTATTTTATTTGTTTAGAACAGTAGTTCAATCTAGGAGCTCAAATAAGTGCCTTCGCGCATTTTATGAAAATCTTTCTCTACTATTTTGGTTTTCATTAAAAAGGTAAGCAAAATTTACAAAAAGCGAGGCCGCTACGAACTATTATATGCCAATAGCTATTCTGCACTATTCAATAAATTTACCTAACTTACCCTTCACTAGCTGTCGTATCTTGCCGACTGTGGCGTGAGGAGAACACCTTTTTTAAGGATTTCGATTAGCAATATTTAATGATAATTTTTGCTAGTGAAATGTAACTAATGGATATATCTTCGTGCCATTTTACAATATATCATTACTGTACTTTTAAATAATAGGAAAAAGAAACACAAAAAAGTTAATTTAGTATATTTATTTTGTATTTTAAAAATTTCGTTTTCTCGTCGGCTATACACGACGGTGGCGTGTTGGGCACTTTTTCATTTGTCGTCCAGTGCCGACCGTGGCGTTCAAAAGGTTAAAAGGCAATCAGCAAACTCTCTCAAAAAAAACCTAATTACAATGATAATGATATTAAAATGATAAATGAGTATACAAAGTTGGTTTTGACCGCACTATCTTTTGCGGGAAGTAGTAAATTTATTAACATCATCATCATTTAGGGCCATCTTCATACCGAAGTATATCAATCAACACAATTTTGTATATAAATTTAAAAAAATATTAACATACTGACCTATGAGTATTACATATAATTTTACGCAAATATTGTTGCGAACAAATTACAATTTGAAAAAACACAAAGTGTTGAAAAAAAATTCCATGAGCATTTCACACATTTTGTCTTTTTTGTTCGCTACAATATTTGCGGAAAATTATATGTTAATAATCATAAATATAGCTTGCCTAATTCTTAACTGATCTTTCAATATTTGTTAAAAATATTAAGATCGGATGTTGATGACGTAGTTGTCGACATTGAATAGGGCTCCTTTGGCTTTGGTAGATTAATCGGCGAGTTGGGTTGAACCACGATATAGCGGCACGGCATAGCTGGCAGTGCATCTGACCGGGCATGTCATGGGGTGCGCGTTTGAATCCCGCTCGTGGAATTTTTATTCAACAGTCTTTTTTCAAACTAACTCTAAATTAATTACACAGCTCGACACAATCGAGGTGCGGTTCACGGACGACCCCGAAGCCTCTGAGAAGTCCCGCGAGGACTGCGCCCCCGGAGCGCCCCACATCAACTTCTACGCGGACCCCGGAGTGGACGTGATCTTCATCAACCCTGCGCCGCTCAACGGACTGTTCACGGTCACGGTCGGCGTGGCGGACGGTGACACGGTCGAGAAGGTCAAGGCAAAAATCACTAAGGAGGTCAAAGCTATCAAAGGTATTATTTTATTTCTATTATCATTGGAATTACCTTGGAAGAAAACACTGGGAAAATGTGCCCTGGTGGTGTTCCCACCCATAGGCTACTGCCCCAGCTATGAAGACATAAATTGAGCTTCGACTTAGACCAGGGGTCTCCAAACTACGTCCCGCGGGCCAAATCCGGCCCGCCAGTGCCATCAATCCGGCCCGCGACAGCTTAAGACTAGTGCCATCAGTCTGGCCCACGACAGCCAATGTTTTACTGTTGTTGTTTGCTTAGGTGGGTAAAAAAGTTAAAATTGTTTTGGCCCTTGGAACATACCGAAAAAAATTATTATGGCCCTAAGGCTTCAAAGTTTGGAGACCCCTGACTTAGACAAATCATTACAAGTGTTCTATTGGAATTAAGGAGTTAAGTTTTGTAACTAAACTCCAATTTACTTATGAAACTAATTAGTAACATACAAAAATACAATGATAATAACAATTATTCAAAGTTTGACAATTTAATACATGAAATGGTCATAACACCGCAAAATCTCCCCTTGCTCCTAATATGGGTCGTTGGATTAACAACTGCCATTATACGTCCCCTGGGAGAAACCTCTTTTAACGTCACAATTTTTTGACTCAGGGAGAAAGTTGCATTAGTTTGCAAGATATAGCCGCTTCGCTAACAAATTTCTCTCAAGTTTAGGGCTTGATTATATCTCCAGTTTTTTTTTAGTAATGCTAACTTTTGTTTCTCTATTTCGCAGATGTAACCAGTCTGAAAGTATGGCGTTACACCGACCCCGCTCTTGGGCCAAGGAAGATACCAGCCCCAAACGACCACGAAACCAAATGTATTGTCTTAGAAGACGCTGCAGTATTAAAAGTAGACGTGAACCCTAGCAAAGTTGAACTAGTCAATAACGGGAAAAATATAGATGTGGGTAGGCAAATGGTGTATACTTACGAAAAGTGAGACGTTTTGCGTTTTCTCTTTGTATTGATTTTCTTCTGTATTCTTCTTTATTTCCAGTTAACGG
>OY720027.1:16611724-16638259 GCA_963082485.1 Eudonia mercurella
CATGACAAGAAGCCTGTCAAAGAGATCCTCACTGATAAAAAAGTGATACACATTACACATCTTCATGGTGCTTTAATATTGTTATAAAATAATGTTAATGCAATAAAGTCAAGAAATGTATGCACATCACTAGGGCTGATTTTTTCAATCGTCAGTTAAAGTTTATTCATTGAATAATTTTGACATAATAATGACAGATTCTCTATAGAAAATATGTCACAATGACGATGTTATTCGTTGGATAATCTGAAAATATTGAAAAATCGGGCCTTAATTAAATGTAGAACTTACCTTACACTATCATTTCAAGTGGTCGATCGTCAAAAACCCACCTTCGAGCCCAGCTTGACCAGCAGCCCCGCGGCGTGGCGGCGCACGTTCTTGACGGCGCGCGAGCGGCGGTCGTCGGGCGCCGCGCCCCTCGTACACGAGCGCCGCGAAGATCTTGTCCAGCACGCGCGGCAGCAGCGCTCCGCGCCCGCCACGCCCACGCCCCGGCCCTGTCACACATAAACACAAACATGTACTAAACTTCAGAGTGGCTTGCAACAGACTAACGTTTATTTCAAACTAAGAGTTAAAGTAGCATCAGCCTAGATGGCGTTAGTACTCTATTTGTTATCTAATTTAACATAAACAATCGCAGATCCGTTAGAAACTTACTGGTATTTTGATAAAACTCGGTGCTTACTTTTCACGGTTCTAAATAGAGAAGATAGAACAGAAAGAAGAAGGTACTAGGGTTTCACAGGGGAGGCCTACTCTCCTCTAGTTGATTGAAGTTTTTAAAGCTGGGCAGGGAAATAAAGACACATTTATTTCTATTTTCTAGGTAAAATGCACCCTTAAACTTACATCGAGTAATGGGGCACCCATTAAGCGTAAGACAGTATTTTACCAAGATTAAAAGTTATAGATGCGGCTTACGGATATCATCAAATCGAAACGTCTCAACACAGTTCTTTAGAACACTACCGTCACTGTATCTCAAGAACTTATTGAGAATAAATAGATGCCACACGGACTTAAAAGCGCACAAAAATCAAATCAAATGAAAAATTATAATATTAATGTTAAAAAGCGGTATAACTTTTAATCGACGACTTATGGACTCTATAGTTTTTTGTATCATTCGTTTAGCTCCACTTCTACTTAACAACAGATAGAGCATAAACACCTACTTATAAAAGTTAAATAAAATAAATAAAATTCGTTTATTTTCAGACCAGTTTATAGATTGTTTATAAAAAAAAGCAACGTTTATCTCACCGGCGAGCTGGCTGTACGCGCAGCTGAGGAACACGAATAGCGCTGAAATAAGCGACAGCAGCAGTGACAAGATGATGGGTGCGCGGGGTTCGCACGCCACGCAGCGCTGCAACAGCTGAAGCCCTTCCACCACGCTGGGACGCGGCTCCGCCTGCAGCAGGCGAGACAGCACCACCTCGAGGACCTGGACGAAGGAAGGATATCGAGTTAGGCATATTAAAATTTATAACCTACTCGATTAGTAACTTTCCTGTCGAGTAACACTACAATTATTGGCTACATGTTACGTGCAATATTATTATCATTATTTTAATAGGTAATTTACGCAGGCAGTTGGAAGAAGGCGAACTTGTTGGCTGACCTTTTCGCGGTTAATTCGCGCATCGACGTTTGTGGCGCCGCTCCACCTATTATAGCACATTGTGGGGCCACCATGCCTGATATTCGTATCAGGCAGTGGTACGTGCCGTGCTGCGGTCGCTCGACGTGCGGAAGGCTAGCGGGCCGGATGATGTTCCGGCGATTGTGCTGCTCAGATGGCTGATCGGCTGAGTTGTCTCCTGTGTTGACACGATTGTTTTAGGGAGTCTTACGATACCGGTATTGTGCCGGTGTCTTGGAAAGAAGTGAACATACAACCCATCCCCAAAAAAGGGGATCGCTCGGATCTAGCCAACTATCGACCCATCGCTGTAACTTCTGTGCTGTGTTGAGCGGATAATCAATTCTCAGCTCATATACTACCTAAAGGATCCCTCGCTGCTCCATGATCGCCAGTATGGGTTTAGACCCAAGCGATCAACGAAGAAGTGAAGCGATGGACAAGCATGGCGAATCTCTGGCAGTAAGCCTTGACATCGCCAAAGCTTTCGATAGTGTGGCAACGTTCCCTTCTTTCCAAGTTGCCGGCCTTCGGTGTGCCGCCCCGTTTGTGCGCCTGGCTTGCAGGCATTCTAGAAGAGCGGAGGATTCGTGTCCTTTGTGAGGTTAGTTCCTCCGCGTTCTACAAAGTCAATGCCGGAGTGCCGCAGGGTTCTGTGCTCTCACTTACTCTATTTCTTCTGCATATCAATGACATGTTGTCCTTGGGCAATATTCATTGTTATGCGGATGACAGTACGGTGCATGAGCGGTACTTGGAACATCCTGCGGCAAAGCAAGCCGATATCGTGATGAAAAGGCAAGAACTGGTTGCCAAACTGAACCTGGTTCTCGATCGTGTCCCTAAGTGGGGATCTGAAAACCTGGTCGAGTTTAATACCAGCAAAACCCAGGTTTGTGCATTCTCGTCCAAGGTAACTCCCTTCTTTACTCCTTCCTCTCTTCAGAACTCTCCGTTACCCATTTCGATGGACCTCAGCATTCTTGGCATGGACATCAGCCAGGAACTGAATCCAAAATGCTACATCGAAAGTGTTATTTTAACTGCCTCCCGTAAGTTGGGTATTCTAAATAAGGTGAGGCGGTTTTTCACTCTCGAGCAGCGCTGTTTGCTGTACAAGACTCAAGTGCGATCGAGTATGGAGTATTGTTCCCATCTATGGGACGGCTCCGCTAAATACCTCCTCGATGCACTTAATAGACTGCAAAGGCGAGCGGTACGCGTTATTGGAGATGCTGAGGTTACAGCCTCTCTTGAGGAGCTCCAGCTGCGTAGAGACATTGCTTCTCTCAGTGTCTCTACCGGAATTACTACGGAGTGTTCTGAAGAACTTTTTGATTTAATCCCGCCCTCTCCTTTCCTCTCCCGGATTACACGTGCTGGTCTTAGGAACCACTAACATACTGTACAGACAATCACTCGTACAGACAAGTACTCGTACCAAAAAATTTGGCAAGTCGTTCCGCTGTAAGACCATCCGGCTTTGGAATTCTTTGCCGGCGCATGTTTCCCAGCTCCTATAGTCCCGGGTCTTTTATGCGGGACGTGAAACGGCATTTATGCAGACCGTCATGAATGGGTGCGCTTGTAGCCGTGCTTGTTCCACGGTGAGGAGCGCTCTCATTATTTTGGACTGCATCGGCTGCTTACCATCAGGCAGGATGTGGTCACTATGACGAGCCAATATAAAAAAAAAGAAAAGAAATGATAGTTGCCTGTATTAACACAATTATTTAGTCTAGTTTAGTCTACACTTTGTGATGTTATAGTTTCCTGTTTATTGCAGGTATCAACCACTTAATTTAAGAGAATTTAAAAATAAAAATCTTTATTAGAATCTAACTTTCCGTGCATTTCGTAAGAGCCGACTTAAGGACAAGGATTCATAGATACACGCACATCAGACGATCGGCTAGCAACCCATCACTGATGTTATCTATTCCACTACTTTGATTATGCTAAAAGTTGCGTCTAGGTCACTAATGGCGAGTTTACAAAAAAAAATAGATTTTATGCTTTGTTTTCCCCTTTTTTGGAGAAGAACGTGGGAGTGTGTATGTATGTATGTATGTACGTATTAAAAAATCATTTTTTTATAATTTGCCGATTGCATTTTCAGCTTAACCGGGCTTTAAAAAAATTGTCGACTATTGACGATGCTTGCCTGCGAGAGCGCCTCCCACTCCACGTGCAGCGGGTGCGTGGCTTCCAGCTGCGGGGGACACGACTCCACCTTGTCCAGCGCCGAGCGCGTCCACTGCTCCACGTACGCCCACGTCACCAGTGGCGCCGTTGTCATGCAATGTCTGTTAATATTATATATTTGAAAATTAATAATGAATCTTGTGAATAAAATACAAAGGAAAAGATAAAATTACAAGGTTCCTTCCCATCCTTCATAAATGCAACTTGAAATTCAACCTAGTTATTTGTGCCTCAGTAGTTGAGGAATCCGGGTGAAGTACATTTGGCCTTATTATCACTTAACATCAGGTGAAATGAAAGCCAAGTGTTTGCCGATAAGATAAAAAAAAAATGCTTTTTTTAATTACTGTCCTAATTTTTACGCTCGCAATAATTTTGATAGCAACCGGAACCAATGATTTAATAATAATATAATAATAATAAATCTTTATTTCAGGCAACAAACAATGTAAAAGATGGTGAAAATACAGAGCGGCCCATATAATAAATACCTTACAGGCTAACATACATAAAAAATTAAAAAACGATTTTTTGTTAGTATATAAAATAACTTAATAACTATGTTAGTATTATTTGATTGGCATCTACTGTGCCAACTTGGTAGCAACAGGCAACTTAAGCTAAGCATACATTTTTGGGCATTCGTTCACAACGGCAGCTCAACTGTTACTACAAATCATGCTGTAATGGGCTTACTTCATAAATTGTATTTACCTAAAACTGTCTAAAATCTCAGTGCGGCAACGGTTGAAGAATATTGAAAACTCTTGATCGCTGTCGTAGTCCATGCAAGCGTATGCGACCGCGTCGTTTACACCGCTCACTCGTGACGTAGGATATGTCACCTGTAAAGGTAGATAAATGTAAAAAAAATCAGTGAAATTCTATAAGTATTTTAACGATACGTAAACAATCACGATTTGCATATTATTATCAGGGTATCGTAATTAAATATTTTTATGATAACTTACGCCGTATCTTTTTTATGAATACAGAATTATTTACCACTGTAATCCTTATTATCTATACAGGTCAATGATATTACATGGCTTTGTTATCTAGTAAAAAGTTAAAACCGATTTTATTTAAGGGGGTGCAGCGCGGACGCAAAACTGCGAGTTTCAAGTTTCTTTATGATAGCGAGCGAGCGACGCGTGGCAGTGGTGTGACAACGGCGCACGACTACGAATACGCACGCACACTAATATCTGTATAGAGTAGGCTGGTGGTTTAATTAGAGCAATGTTTACTTTCGTAAAATCATAGGCGTTTGGGTAAAAAATAATAAAAGTCTTAATATTTTTATGTTCATATTTTTTTATTGAAAACTAAGACAACAGTGACCTACGGAATATCAATACAAACATTTTGATGTCGGATTATTGTTTCATTTGTGTTATATTTATAAAGTTTCTGAAGAAATAACTTTTTAGATATCATTACTTTTACGGATTGTTTATGCAGTTTCTGGGTATTTGTTTCAAATTCCAAGACAACCATGACCTTGTGAAAGGATCAAGTTAACCTTCACTAGTCCTTTTAATGTATATGACCTATTCAGCTCCTAGCACCAGTGACATAAAAACACGTAAAATTTCGAAATTCCGCGCTGCACCCCCTTCACAAAGCTCAATTTCAAAAGCATTTCTGTCTGTATCTGTATTTTTTTTTATTCTATGTAACCTGTAAAACTAACCTAGTTACAAATAAATGTTCTTTTTAGTTTTGTATTCAATGAGCTAGAAGTCCTGGAAGATTGCACATACCTTGAGCACTTTAGGGGCGGAGGCCTGCAGCCATCGGGGCACTACAGCGAGCACGTGCGGCAGCTTCGAGATCTGCTCGTGCTTAAGGAATGCCAGCCACACCGAGTTGGCCGTCTGAGCGAGGGTCAGCGACGCGTGTGACGTCAGTAACAGCATTGTTTCTAGTAACACCGGCAGCCAGGCGTCCACGTTGCTCGCATTGGTCCACAGATTTGTGAGCTGCTGCGACAGGCCGGCTAATACCTAAAAAACATTACAATGATAACAGTAACCGCCACATTAAAGAATTCCCGAGTAAAACCATGGACTAAGAACTTCTACCCGAGAAAAATCCATTACGCTATATCACTACACTCGGTGAGACGAATATAGTGATGTGGGATCTCTTCCCCCGAACCCTTCTAGGGGAAGGAGTGTATTCCCACAAAAACTCATGCATTTCCCTATCGTGACGCAAGGATGATCCGGGAACGTTATAATTAAATAAGTGGAGAAAAATTTCTATCCCACCACCAATCTAACAGAGTGCAATAATATGTATAACCCCTTGAGCATCGATCGACCACCAGGTGGCCGATAACTATTAAAATTCTATTGTGTCTGGTATTCGCGCGCTCGATCTCATATACAGTGGTGGATTTATATTTAGAAACACTTTATATGAATTATGAAAGTTTTAAAGTCCACATACAAAAATTAGTGAAAAATTTATAGATTCAATCTATACTAATATTATAAAGCTGAAGAGTTTGTTTGTTTGTTTGTTTGTTTGTTTGAACGCGCTAATCTCAGGAACTACTGGTTCGAATTGAAAAATTCTTTTTGTGTTAAATAGTTCATTTATTGAGGAAGGCTATAGGCTATATTACATCACGCTATGACTAATAGGAGTGGAACAGTCGCTAATTAACGCGGGTGAAACCACAGGGCACAGCTAGTATTTAATAATCATGCAACAATATAGCCACTCAATTAGAATACTCATAAAATACATTAAAAAAACAAAACTATCTAAACTTCAATCATAAAAAGAGTTTAAAGCATACATAGCTTATTTTGTGTTACTGGCCGCTTGGACGCCTAATTAGAAACACTTTAGAAAAGCATCCACGGCATATTTTATTTGTGATATTGAAAAAATAAAACTTCTTTATTAGCTATTTCTATCGGTTTTTTGGCGGCAATTGAATATCACAATGGAATTTCGTTTACGATTTTTTGTTCAAAATGGGCAAAAATAAAAGCTGTGACGTGTCAACTAGGCAAATAATTGTTAATTTGCACATCGACCAAAAATGACAGGAGAATAGCTGATCATTTAAAATGTTCCGTAAAGAAAGTTTTTAATGATATTGACCATTATAAAAGACACGGAACTATTGAATATGTTCTGAGAAAGGCTCGAACGAGGAATTAGTGGAAGCAAAATTGTTTGGGAGGGTTCCTCGAAAGGTACCGCTTCTTACCAAGCAACATCGAGAGAAGCGATTATAATTCGCTAAAAAGTATGTCAATTGTACGGTGCGAGATTGGAAAAAAGTTTTATTCACAGACGAAACTAAAATAAACATAGTAAATTCAGACGGCAAGCGCTACGTTAGACGTCCAATAAACCATGCTTTTTATTATAAATACAATAGAAGCATAGTCAAGCACGGGGGCGGCAATATCAAGGTACGGGGATGTTTTTCCGGATGTGGAGTTGGACCCGTTCCAAAGATTGAAGGTACAATGGATCAACTCAGTACAACAACAACTTAGAAGAGACAACGATTCCCTACTTTGACGACAATTTGCCTGTAACCTGGATCTTTCAGTATGATAATGACCCTAAACACACCGCCAACAGTGTAAAATATTTTCTTAGGAACCAGCGTATTTCCGTCAGACTGGCTTGCAAATAGCCTTGATTTAAATCCCATAGAAAATCTGTGGCATGTCGTAAAAAAGAAAGTCTCAAACAAACATAACTCCAGTCATAACGAACTCCTTTCGTCGAAGCATGGAATTCAATCCCACTAGAAAAATGTATGGAATTGCTTGAATCAATGCCACGTCGTTGTAGAGCTGTGATTGATAATAAAGGATACGCAACAAAATATTAATTATAAGTTTTAGTAGCCTATACACAGTATTTATTACTTAAATTATATAATGCTCAATAATTAAACCTATAAATTATTTATATTTTATTTTTTTGTATTTTTTCTAATTATTGCTGGTACTTTAAAATTCATTTAGTTGTTTGTATGAAATTTAATATTGAATTGGTACTTGTTTAGTTGATATTTTGTTGTTTTTTCTAATAAATGATAAGTTATTGGACATATTTTATGCTATTTGTTGTTTCATTTCCAAATAAAAAGTATTAGGGTCAAATATCTTGTATAATGTTAAGTTCCGTTGGTAGTTTTTTACTTTTTATCTTTAAGTGCTAATTACTGTACTGAAGCTGAATTAAATATTAATTTTTTCACCGTATTTTATAAAATATTCCGTTGGTAGTGTTTCTAATTATATGTCCACCACTGTATATGCTGTGAGAGCAGTGACTGTAGTGTATTAAACCTGTAGTTCTGAGATCGCAGTAATTATACTACCTAATGGTTAAACGCCTCTGTTATGTTGTCATCAACTCATCACATAGAATAACCTAAAAGTTAAATTTATTTCTATTTATCTCGTACCTGTGACAGTTTTTTTAGGAACAAGTAATGTTTTTCATCCACCACATTGATGCTGGCGACCGCAGCGCGGTGAATGCATGAGATTGCATCTTCACTAAATAATATCATTAGAGGTTTACGCTCCTTCGTCTGAAACAAATTTAATTTATTTAATAATACACAAGTGTTTCAAAAAAGTATTTGCACAAGTGTTTAAAGAAATAATTGAGTCCAATAAGGTTACCCTTTTTGTTTATATTAAACAACTGAATTTTTACGTATTTACGATATACCTACTTTACGGTTATCGTAACTGACTAAGGAATATACATCAAGTGTAATGTGTAACAGGTAAATACACCAAATTTTCTATGTTAACATATTAAATTCATGCTTCGTGGAGGTACATAAGCATTAAGAATTACATTAAACATTACATAAAACCCACCAAACCAAAATTGACCAGTGAGGTAAACAAAATAAGCTTGAATATTTTACGAATAAAAAGACTATGCACAATATAAAATATCTTCACTTGCAACAAATTCACACAATAGCAATATAGAGTCAACACTTTTTATACAACTGGCGTCAGTAACTTGCATCACCGTTGCAGTAAGACACTCACCGAGCCCTTCCTGTTGACGACTTGCAGCAGACACTCGGCGGCGGGCAGCTGGAACGACTCGTCCTGCAGCAGCACGCACAGGATCTGAAGCAGCCGCCCATTGTTCATCACCACGTGGTTGGTGGACACCCACTCCACGAACCCAGTCAGCGTCAGCAGCACTACCTGTTACCAAATCCTAGCATAAGTCCAATGATGGCATGAGTAATGCCAACTAAAGTGCACTAAGCCTATGGAGAGATTTTGTTTTGTTGCAATACACCGTGACAGGTTAGACGACGGACGCGTTTAAGGAGGTAAACTAGTAACTTATCTACATCCCTTTTAGTTAAAAAAGTTTATAGCAAATTTTAAAACACGCGAGTTATTACGCGTTTTTAAAAAAGTGAACTATCGGCATTTCGCATGTACTACACGCACGAGTAAGGTCAACCGCACGCGCGGACAACGCCTCGCTAGTCGCTTCGCTCACCCACGTAGTAAATTGTAATTACGCAGAGAAATTAGGAAAAAAGTAAAAAATTAAGGTGGCGTTTTTTCGTTTTTAATGGAATAGGTATCGGCTTATACACCTCCTTTAATGCGTCCGTCGTCTAGCCAGTCACGATGTAAAGTCGCGACATTCGAGATTCTAACGCAATTTAATCACAGCTGCACACCCTATTCAATCAGAAACAAAAGTCATAACAAAATTAGGTACATTACCACAAGAACTTAATTAGAAAACAGAAGTGTGTTACTGTTTTGTGAAAGTACTAAAGTGTTAAGCGAATTTCATTGCTGACTGATTGACTGTATGCAACTGCATGTATCTTTTTGTAGTAATGGGAAAGCAGAGAAACCACATTTTGTACATCTACATAATACACCCATTGCTCAGCTGTTTGACCTTCACCTATTTCGCGCGATGCAGGAACGCTATTAATGATGCAGTTGCAAACATGTTGGCTCGTTTTATTTTACTTCTCGTTAGCCTAAGCCTCTACTAACTCCAAACACCGTTTACAGGTAAAAGAGTTCTGTACCTGAACCACTCGGCCGTTGCTGGCAGCGGCATTGTAGTCACCAGCAGCTGTTTTCTCCCTGAACTCTTGAACGTGGAGTTCTATCAGACGCATGAAGAACGCGAATATTTCCGACATGTTGCTGGTTAACGCCTGATATATGTCCTTGCGCCGTTGATGTTGTTCTAAAGTCTGAACCAATAAAGTTAATGATTAATGGGGTCAAATGATTTTTGGGTGATTTTTGGTACCTACATGTATCATGTACGACCCTAAGGCAGCTTGTTAACGGCTGTTTTTTTACTGGACACCAAGCCGGTGCGATATGTTAATCTTTTTCTGAACCCCTTGATAGTAAAGACAGCCGTATGGTACCGGTCTGGTAAAAAAAACGGGTAACAAGAGGTCTAAACTTGTATTGTAGACTTTCGAGTCCATACGTAACATACATAGTTCCATACAGATCAGACTACTTTTTTTGCAACAACTGTCGCATTACAAAACTGTAATGCGATTTAATATATTTTCCATATCATATTGAATTATTGACATATAAACATAAGCCAACTCGTTATTTTAATGAAATAACTGCAAGTGAATCGATTATATTTTGATAAATCGATTTGCTTGTTACAAAATGGCAACACCGAGGAGACAACGACAACTCGACATGTCATAAAAATCAAATTAAATGGAAGTGAATTTTATTACTAAATAATATGGGGATTTCTTGTCGGAGAAGTTAAGGCAAATTATTTAAGGCTAAGGGTAAGGCACTATAGGACTACCAATTGATAATTTGACAATTACAAACGGACCTTTATTAAGATCTCTTTCATACAATTTATATTATGGATAATAAATTATTTAATAATACCTGTAGAGTTGCAACATCTTCAACTAGGCGTAGAAACACATGCAAAACAATTTGAGTGTGCAGGTGCCCTCTAGCGCAGGCATCGCTTAGCTCAGCAAGTAATGTTGGCCACTGCTGTGGCCACTCCCTCTTGATCATCTCCACTATCACACGAGCCAGCGCATCATTCAGATGACCAATATCCCAACCTCCCATGTATAGTAACTTCATTGCATTTTCCTAATTGAAAGAAAAACATACTTTGCATCTATATTGCTTTTTAGACATCTATCATATGGGTAAATGTTAACTAGGTTATAAAGACACTCAACCCTTTAACAGACAAGCCATGTTAAATATTTGATTGGTTTTCAATTTTATCTCAATCACATAAAGTAAAAAAGGTGGTGGGAATATACATCTCTCTGACTGTAGAAGGGTTAAAAGTTTTTCTAGCACTACAATATATGCATTGCATACCTACTTAACAGAAGATAAGAAATATCTAAAACCAAACAATTGTTGCTATTAAAAGTGTTACTTATTATACATCTATATTTTGTAATTAAGTAAATCATTAGAGTAAAAATGGACATAACTTGAAAAACTATTGCATCATGATAAGTAATTGCCTAAAACTTCTAATTTTAAATAATAATTCAGTACCTATTTAAATTAAAACATTAAGTCAATTAATTAAGGGACATAAACTATGCACTTTAATTATTGATTAACCTACCTTGATGAAAATTTTCTCAGCTTGAGTGATTTGAGTCCACCGGTATTTCACTGTGTGTTCCATCAGCTGCAGGCCAAAGTGCTTAACCACAGCCGAGTACTGATTCCCACTGGCCAAAAGTAGGCCAGCTTGAGCACACCATGGTGAATTCTCTTTAAAACTAACAAGACAATAAAATGAAAAATCATTAGTAAACTCTTTTCTAATTAAACAAACATTTGCAGTTATTTAAAGAGAAATCTTTACTCCACAGTAAAATATTACTAAATTGCATTTGAACCAGCAGATAAAATTGTTAAAGAATTTATTTGTACAAACAATAAACAAAGAGGGGTTGCATTAAAAATTCGCATCTTGATTTATGGGAGGGGGGAGGGGAAGGGGGGAAGGAACCCTCCCCCTCCCCCCTCCCCGAGGCACGGAAACCTGTAGTTTTTTTGAGGTTGTGTGTTGTAACAATTGAAGTTTTGAGCGGATCACCCTTCCGTGACTGGCAAAAAAAATTACTTAACCTAACCAACAGTAAGGATTTACGTACCTTCAAACACGTAAAAAAAAACACGCATCTTCACAGGGTGGAGGGGGTGTCGATTGAAAGGGGTAACCAACCCTTATCAATTCCTAATTCAAGATGCGAATTTCAAATGCCAACCCAACAAAGAAAAACGTTATGTTACACTGGTTTATTGAAATTAATAACTAACCCCCTTATTCATAAAAACTATTTAAGCATTATTTAGCTAAATATTATTTTGTCAATGTCACACAAACGTCATTTTGAATTTGAGAAAAAGAGTCAAAACAATGATTAACAAAATTTTGTTTGAATAGTTTTATGAAGAGGGGGATTAATATCAATTTATAGAACTGATTGTCATGAACTGATGAAAGTGCTGATGAACTGCACTTTGAATAATAATCACCAAGACTTTTTATAATAGAAATTATTTAAAACATTTTATACCTTTCACAGGCATTGTAAGCTTGACTGCGTGCATCATGTTCCACTGCAGGGTTTAATGTCAATTCCACAGCACGGCTCAAGTCATCAGCTACAAGAGCCACTTCCCCAGCCACTTCTCCACAAACTCCAATGTTCATTGTGGTATTATTTCACTGCAATTATTTTACAAGGCTATCACTTGTAAAGCAATAAAAGTAACGAAATGTAATGTTCTAAATGCTATAAGAATTACGTCATATTTTTTTGTCATTGAAAAATAATTTATGAATTAAAAACAATAACAAAGAGTTTTACTTACCCAGTCGACAGTAAAAAAATCCCATGAATAATACTACCTACTTCATGATTTATACGTCACTTGGCTGAAACAAGCAAATTATTTTAGTGCCAGCCAAGAATGAAGTGATTTTCACGAAGAAAGAAAAGCTGTGAGAAGAACAAGCTAATGACATTATTCCGGTGCAACTGCAGGCAGACATGCAACTAAATATATGTGAATACTGCTAAATTCGAACAAGCTCGGTACCTCTTGCTTACAAATATTAACATAACATCATTGATATAGTACATAACAATTAAAACAACTTAATTGATAAATTAAAAACCGTAATCACATTCAAAACATAGAAAATACCTCGTGTCGCGAAAAGAATTTATCAGTACCAATGAGTATGTAACAAATATTGCAATGTAATTAACAGAGGAATTATTTTAAACTGTCAGAATGAAATGAACTACTACTTACTTACTCTCTTTGACGTGTCCGTTATGGTGGCGTACACATGGTCTAATTCATGTTTGTTGTTATGCCTTCTTTTAAAGCATAATTAGTGCGTAATTACTGCAAACATTAAATATTTACCCCCTTATTCATAAAAACTATTTAAGCATTATTTAGTTAAATATTGTTTTATCAACGTCACACGAACGTCATTTTGAATTTGAGAAAAAGAGACAAAACTATTATTAACTAAATAATGCTTAAATAGTTTTTATGAATAAGGGGGTTTGTGCCTCTTTAGTTTAAGGCTAAGGGTAGGCACACTAGCGCCATCAATTGATAATTTGACAATAATTAACGGACTGGATCTTTTTTTAAACATTGCGTACCGTCCGATAACAGGAAAGCATCCATAGTATTTATTTAATAATTGTGCACTACTTTTTGTTGCGTGGTTTATCCACAAAATGGGCTATCGCATTTATTCACAAACAATGGCCACTTTTGGTGTTAGCGAATGAATACAAAAACAAACCTAAAAGTAGTGCACAATTATTAAATAGCAGATGTTTGCCTAGAGTCGGAAGGTCCGCAATGTTTGAAAAAAAATCCAGTTTAGCAATAATCAAATTAAATCCATTAGCGGCGTTAGTGTGCCTTACCCTTCGCCTTAAGAGGGCACGTAAAACCATTGGTCTTAGCTGCATTAGCAGTCGTTAACAACGACCACACCGCGCTGGGCCCGCGTGGTATTTTATGGTTCGTTCTCCCTATCCATCAATAGGGAAGACTCGTGCCCTTTGAAATAAAGACCTTTTTTTGTGTGTACGCTGGCATCACTATCAAGCTAGCGTACCCATGGCTGTTCTCGAAAACGCAAAATTTCATAAGAATTGCTTTTAAAGGAACGGAGATATCAAACCAGACGTGTGAATGACATTTCGAGCTGGCGTCAAGAGACAACGTACTCTTAATAGTGCTTACGGAAAGCGAACTTTTATTTTTATAATTGTTATATGTATTAATTGTGCGTGAAATTCTTACTCTGTCAGTATAAATTGTTTTTTACTGTATTTTATTATATTATGCTGTTTGTACTTTATTTCTTAAACTAAAGAGGCAATAATTAATTAGGAATGGGGCTGAGAATAAAACGTGAGTTCACTAGTTAGCAATCTATTTAAGACTGGCGTACATCAGCTGAGAGCCGTATCACCGGCACCGAACTTACGTCTACCCTCATATTACTAACAATTATTTTGTGTTTGCAGTAATTACGCACTTAATACGTACTAAAAGAGGGCATAGCATCAACGTGAAATCGACCATGTGTATGCCACCTTAACGGACACTAAATTGGTAGCGCTTACGTAACGTTATCTAAAAAAGTATCGTTACTTTTTTGTTACCTTATGCACTTTAGCAAGGCTTTAGCCAATCCGCGTAGAGTGATTTTTACTAGTAAAAATGCAACCCAGGTAACAATACCAAGCAAAACGTAACTTTTTTCTGGTATCTTCGTTTGACAGGAGAATCGTTACCAAATTATTAATGGTATTCATAGCCCCTGATAATAAAGGCTCCTATGATTGCATTCTATTGAATGGCATACGCATACCGCATGTATCAACAATTGGTGACAAACGTGAATTAGACCATGAGTACGCTACCATAATGGACGCATTATAATAAAAGTATGATTTGTTTGCAGGCTGTATTGATTACATCCTTTTGCCTTCTCTTAATGAGAGTAGGAAGATAAGATGTCACTTTAAATTTGAAAAATTTGAATTGGGATTGTTTGTTGTTTACATGTACCCGGCTTTAAAAGTTTTTTACTTTCAATTGAATTTATAGAAAAAATGAACAATAAAATAACGTTTCTCGAACCCTCGCTAGAAAAACAACTAAAGGGTCATCGAAACGGTATAACAGCTGCTTATTTTAGTCCCAATGAAAACCAGTTAGCTACAAGTTCGTTAGATAACAGTGTTTTGGTAAGAAAACTTTTTTATAGTCTCTTAATTTGGAATTAAGATGATTTTGTTAAAGGTCGCTTTAATTTTAAATACCGTGTTAATTTATTTTCATAGCTCTGGGACCTTCGTGGTACTATGCGAAGTTACAGATTCCAAGGGCACGATGAAGCTGTAATGGACGTGACGTTTTCACCGTCGGGAAAGTATATGGCTTCAGCATCCCGTGACAAGACTGTTAGGCTCTGGGTGCCGACAGTCACAGGGAGCACTGGTGTATTCAAGGCACATTCACAAACTGTACGATCAGTCCAGTTCAGTCCTGATGGTACTAAGGTAAACATGATTTTCGAATGGTGGCTAGCCTCTGAATATAGTTTTATACATAGAAGTCATGAGTTTTATATAATGATAATACGTTTTTACAGCTAATAACAGCATCAGATGATAAAATAGTAAAGCTGTGGTCTAGTGATAAACACAAGTTCATAGCTTCCCTTGTGGGCCACACCAACTGGGTGAGATGTGCCCGGATGTCCAATGATAGTTCAGTCATTGCTTCTTGTTCTGATGACAAAACAACAAAACTTTGGAATCCAGACAGCGGAGACTGTATTCACACATACAAGAATGATAAAGGCCACGGCCTTCACTTAGCATGGCATCCATCAGGTTGTTATGTTGCTATAGGCACTTCTCAAGGAAATGTTAAGCTGTATGATATAAGAACACATAATTTGGTGCAGTATTACAGGTACAAAAACTCCTTATGTTCACAAAAAATAATTAAAAGAGCTATGTCTGGAGCAGAATTTAAGATTAAAATATAAAATTAAAATTTAAGACTAATCATTTAAGAAGATTAGCTTGTATTAAAGATAATTTTATTGTTTCTTTTTAGTATCCACAGTGATGCAGTAACACAACTTGCATTTCATCCAAGTGGAAGCTATATTTTGTCTGCAAGTAAGGATGGCAAAATGAAGGTATTAGTTCATGGTGTTCAATGTATATTAATTTGAATACCTACATTAAGAGTAGGTCTAGCATTCATAATAATTTCATTTGTTGCAGATATTAGACTTGCTAGAAGGCCATCCTATATTTACTTTGAGTGGTCATAATGGTGCAGTTAATGCAGTAAATTTTTCACCTACTGGTGATGCATTTGCTTCTGCTGGGGAAGATAAATTGGTATGTAAATATAATTTAACCAAAATATAACCATAACAGGTATGTAACTTGCCTTCATTTTTGTGATGGTTGTGAGGCTAAAGATAGAACTGCACCTTACTTAGAATTTTCAACCAATAGAGAACAAGCTATTTTACCTGTATCTGTCAAAAAACTGCAATGCATAGCACTGGGTCTAAGATTGGTGGTCTTAATACAATATTTAAGTGATTAATATTATTATCTGTACTTTACAATCAAGTATAGTTCTAAGGCTATTTTTATTATCATCATTGTTTGTTTCAGGTATTTCTATGGAAAACAAATTTCACAGAAATCTCAAATGAATCTAAAGAGAATGTTGTTCAAAATCCTTCATCTGTACATAAGTCAGTTTCACAAATATCAAAATTGACCTCCACTTCAAGGGCAAAGACTCAGGTTGTCAAAAAAAAACATTGGTTGTAGTAGCTAACAGAGTAAAGTTATGTAGCTATATGTTTGCTGTAAAATAATATAATGTATATTTTGGTAATAGGTACGTAGTTAAGTAAATGTAGTAGTATATTTCTATTTTATTAAAAATATATTGAAGTTTAATAAACATTTTCTTGTTTAGGTGTGGTCTTTGAAAACTGTTACTATGCAATATACAGTTGCAGTACAAAAACTTGATTTTAGAGAGAACTGTTATCTTAAAAATTTGAAACGTTCCTCCTCTTGTTAGATTAGATATTGGAGATATAAATACATTAATATATATTAATCACACATCAGGGCATAAGGAATTGGTATCGGTGTTATCACAGCACTAAATATCCTGTCACAACATTTGTCCATCTCGATGATATGCATGAATTAACTCAGGAATCTGGCAGATCGTCCAGTTTTCAAGAGCCAAATGCAAATAGTACCCTGATTGATGCTCCTGTAATTAGTCCACTGAGGCAAACACCACCACCAAGATCTTTCACTGAAAATTCAGCAGGATGTTCTGCAGCTATAAATTCATCAGTTCATTTTCAAAATCCCTCTACTGACAATTCCAATAGTGTGGGTCATATGAGCCACATTCCTCGCACTCCACCCAGCCCTGCTACCTACACAATACCTTCTGTAATAAGTGAAGCTTTAGGGACTGAAATTGACACTGAAGAACTATTTGGAATGATAAAACTTCAGGAAAATGATGTTTGCTATACCAGCGGTACTATAGAATGGGTTGGTAAAAAGAGGAGCTTTCCTATTAACAGTGGCTTTAAAATAATAAATGAAAACCACAAACTATTAACTGAACCAGCAATTAAAAGAGTTAAGAAATTAAATAAAACTTTTACCTGTGGTGGGATAGACAAAATTAAAGAATGTGACTGTGCTGATGTCCTTCCCACTGTTAATGCTATTGTTGATCATTTAAATGCTTTGCACGAAGCAGTGGATCTTGTGGATTTAAGACTGAATACCTTGGAAGATGCTTTGAGTAAGGGTTAGAATAGTTTTTTATTTATCTGTATTATTTGTTGTAATATTAAATAAAATATTAAAAACACTGATTATGAAAAATATGTAATTTATTAAAATAGTTTATTTTATCAATACTATAAAGCTTTTTAACAATAAAATATTTAAAAAAATGTAACAAAAAGTGAAATAATACACAACCTTAAAATGTATGTCTAAAAAGGAAATTTATATAGTCATTATTGAAGAAGGAAGGGATAAATATCTCAGGTTTTTAGTTTATTAGTTACCAATATACCAAGTTGCAGGACTAATGAACTACTGAGTGCCAACATAAGTAGACTTTTTGCCAGTTTTCTTAATAACATCAAGAAGTTGATCTGCACTAAGGGTGGATGTCACTGACACTTTCTGTTCTGGTAAACTTATTGATATATTTTCTACACCTTGTCCTTTTAACCTGTTGAGCACTCGTTCCACAGCTCCGGAACAGCCTTCACAAGTCATTTCCACATTAAAAACGTGTGTCTGAAAAGAAAAGAAACTTACATTACGGTTTGTTTCGAAACACTGCTTCTTGATTATCATCATTTATTGCATTATCACAAATTGAGAGGATTTTAATAATAAATAATAAGTAACATTAATAGTTCAACTGCTTTTGAAGTTTTCTTTGCTACTAATGATTTCTAAGCTGTCCACAAATTAAATAAGTTAACGTGGCTTAAATTTATTTAGCATTTTGTTGCAAACACTAACCGAAGACATTTTAAAGGTTATTATTGAAACAGGTAAACTGTATAACCGTGTGTATATCAGGAATCTTCTTTTCCTGCGACTTATTCTTATCGAAGAAAGATTAGATTTAAATAATAATAATTGGCACTTGTAAATGTTAATGAAGTGAGTGAAGTGAAGGAGTTGTATGTGTCAGTAAACGTAGTGTTAAACTCTCTTTGTGTATCAGAGAAGAGAACATAAAGGGTATGTTCCGATATACACTGCGAGCACTGTCCAGTAGCGATGAGTAGCTCGCGAGCGAGTTGTTAAAAAGAGCTAGCTCACCTATTTTAGCTCAACGTATATCTAGCTCACTCTCGTTCAATTCATATCTTTTAGCTCAGTGTTTCATCGGAATATGTCGGAATCGAGCGGCTCGATAGACAAAGAGTGACATATGCGTATGCAAACACTGAAGTACCTATTGGATTGGAATTGGATACGCTAGCTCTACATACGTATGCATTCAAATTTTATCTATAATTCTATCGGAATAAGGTCCTTATTTAGGAGTAGAATTTTTGCGTAGAAAATTCCACAGTTCCCATTACTAATTATATTTATTTTGGTTGACAGTCCTAAGCCTGTCAAAGTATGAAGGAAAATCGTGGCTAATTCGATGAGTCAATATAATAATAAACATTATTCTAAAAACAGTTAAAATTCAATAAGTTAGTGTTGAAAATAAACAACGAATTGTGACTACTACACTTTCAAAAAGCTAAATTAAACTAGGAATTAGAACTACCTATTAATCATTCAGTTGATTAATAAATCAGTCTGTAGTTCTGTACGAGTATAACTCAAAAAAGTGTCAGTCGAGCGAGTCTGATCTGTACACATTTAAGCGACTTAAGAGCCTTCTATCTTCATGAACTGCACTGAGCTAACTGAGCTAAAAGAGATATATAGCTCTTGATTGGGTAAAGAGCAATTTAGCTCTTACCTCTTCAAAGAGCTAAATATCTCATGACTACTGTCCAGTGCTCTTACTGGTGAGAAAGTTCCGTTATGAACTGACAGTATACTGCCGCAGTATCCTAGGGAAATATATGACGTCATAAATCGTCGCCATTTTTGTACTGTAAGCACTGGCATTTTCGAGGTAAGGTGCTCTCGGCAGTGCTTTGATCACGTGATCAACAGCGTCCAGAAATGACATTGATGACAGTATACTGAACTGCGTTCCGTTTTAAACAGTAACCAGTATAGCTAACTACAAAGGAACGGCTTCGCAGTATACTAAATTGACGACACACCGTACAGTGCTCACAGTGCATATCGGAACATACCCAAAGTCGTTGACCTACAAATGTCAAAATTGACATATATCCATCCATGTCTTCTTTTTTTTCTACAGTCAGCCGAGCAGTCTTCTTGCAGCCGAACGAGGTATCTGTAAGCTAAGTAGGTACGCTATACTATTGTTTATGTATGCGTTGCGTTAAATAGATCACTAAGTTTTTTTTATTTAGAGTATCTTGAGTGTGTCATGCTCTCTTTACTGTCTCTACGGTGGTGGCGTGTGCGTCGGGTCGTTACGTTCCCTAAAATATGGTTGAGCGAAGCGATGGCTGATTCATATGTCATACTCGTGAACGGGTGCCGCCTGTGGAGGCTGGTCTGCTCACGCTTACTTATCTTATTTTTAGTATTTTTCACTATAATTTGACTTTGTTTTTCTTAAACAATTTTTGACTTCTACGATAGTACTGTAGTGGTACTGTATGACATTGTGGAAATTGTAACTTTTACCTGATGTAAATTTGTTAGCGTAGATTTTTTATTTTGTGTTTATTTTTTTTTTACATGTTGTGGTTGTCTTCTATATTTTTGTGTTTATTGTAATGGAAAGTGTCCTGCTATGATAGGGCATTTTCCAATATTTTTGACGCTGTAAGGGAGAAAAGAGCTGGACACTTGCTGAGTTTCTTGCCGGTTCTTCTCAGTACAAGATCTCCCGCCAAGAGTAGACTTACGAACCGATGGCATAGTGACATTCATAAGAGCTACTTGTAGCCTAAACTGAATAAATGATTTTGAATTTTGAATTTTGATGCCTTAGAGCATTAAGTTTAATGCTCTAAGGCCGATGCCTACAAAAAAGATGAAACTGACTGTAAGACTAAATTCTTTTTACTAAAGCTCGACTTGATTAACATTTATAACTATTATCAACATTATATAATTATTATTTATAATAATTCGTCATACCGAACATTCAAGAATTATTATTAGAAAATTAGCCTGTATGCCTAAGATCCCGTGGACATCTCGTAATAAATAAAAGGATAGAAACTCTAAAAAAAGTAAATGTCATGTCAGACATTAATACCGTATGTCTGTAGGTTTTATTATTTTTATCATTATTTCTAGTGAAGTCATGGTTTAATAAAACCACTAATAACAAAATGACACTCCAAGAGAATCTCAAGGAATTAGGCTGGTAATTACATGTCGTATTATTTACGATTTCAAGTGCATTTTTTCTTGCCAAAAATGTCCTCTTTCATCTAAACTTTGCATGCTTCTTACAGGCACTTGAGTCAAGAAGGTATCGATATTGTTTGTGAAAATGGACAAATACATGATGTGAATGTAATAAGGAAAAGAGCTTTAGATGTACGTAAAATTTCATAAAATCTTAAACACGTTTTCAACGCTTACTTTATAGCCATATTTTATGTATCTTTTAAAATTCTAGTTCGATTTGAGAGACATTGGCGATGCTGCTTTCCCTGAGGACTTTCCCAGGGACCTTACTAAACTGGAACAACCTATAATAGTGCAAATTCAGAAGATAAGAAATGTCTCTGCCCCCAAAGCTAATGAAGAATCCAATTCTGCTCCACGAATGTTAAAATTGACATTACACGATGGAAAGTCAACATGTACAGCATTAGAGATAAGTCCAATATCCAGTCTAAGCATCAACACTCCCCCTGGAACCAAATTGTTGCTCAACAATGAAGGTTTAGACGTATGCCATGGTGTGATTTGGTTAACCCCGAGTGTGATAACAGTGTTGGGTGGTCAAGTATCCCATATGATTGAGAAATGGGAGTTGAATCGTAGTCTGGCCAAACATACTCGAGGTAGGATTACTTAACATATTTTTTATTAACAATATGTTTTCTCTTGTGAAAGATGAAGAAGTTAAAGTGGTGATATATTTTAGGTGGAATAGGTGTAGATGGAGGTCCACCACCATGGATTCCTTTTGGACAGCGCTTAGAGGCCCAGGAGGTTTCGAAGCAATTCAAAAGCCTCCAAGAACAATGTAAACAAGACAATGCTGAGTTTGAGGCCCAACGAAAAGGTGCCATTGCGGAAGCACAAAGACTCTCTGGTGTTAAAAAGGTGTGTTTTTAATTAATTTATAATGAATATTAGGCGGAGACCTTTATGAGATAAAAGTAGAGTTCAAGATAGAGGGCTTTTTATAACTATTATTCTTTCTTTTTTAAGAAATAGCACTTTTCAAGTCTAACCACCGCACCCAATAAGGGTAATTACTTAGCACCTAAAATCGTCTATTGTAAAATACTCTGTAACAGTACCATAATAAACACATTTTCAACTGAACAATAGTACTGCCCTCGTAATTAAAAACTAACTACAGTTCTTTTTATTTTATTTTGTTTTTTATTTATTTTAAGAAGAAGAACTACTAAGAAGTAAATCTATTTTTTTCATTCAGAATTTGATTATAATAAATTATATACTTTTTGGTGGTTTTAACCATTCGATTCTAAGTCTTGTCTGGTCGGCAACTTTAGGTAAATTAGCAGCCTTCATTCACTGTTTATAAGCAATAAAAAAATGTTTGCCAAAAAGCAAAAAAAATCACTAATATTTTCAGTTTATTAAAATCAGATTATTTTTATTCCATTTTATGTGATATAAATTACTATTATTTTAGGTATTTGGAGGTGGAACTAAACCATTGCTAGATGCAAATGTACAGAAAATAGTAGACGCTGGATTTTCTGAAGAGCAAGCTGAGAACGCCTTAAAGTACACCAAAAATAATGTTGATAGGGCTCTTAAAATCTTGCAAAAGCGAGATAACTCTGAGAACCGGAATAAGGAAAAGCCTCAAAAAGAACCTGATCAACCTAAACGCAAAGGTCGCAACAAGGAACTTAATGACGAGGACGGCATTCCAATTAAACCTTCTGGTAAAGTGTCATTGTTTGATTTCCTTGAAGATAAGCTTCCTAATGTCCCTGAAAAGGATAAGTCTCGATATAACAACTCAAGCAATGACGATAGAGGTGAGAGAAGTTATGGATATAGGGATAAAAACAGTGCCAAAAGCAATCCACGTACTCCCAGTTCACGATATGATACCTCCAATAGACATCGACCTGAAAATAGAGGACATTATTCCAATGATAATAATCATTCATCGCATAGAGAAGAAAGAAAATATCAATCGCAAAATGAAAAGCCACCAAGATTTCAGAAAAAGTTGGATGAGAAAAATAAACAGCAACAGCAGCAGCAACAGCAGCAGCTGCAACAGCAGCAACAACAACAACAACTACAACTACAACAACAACAGCAACAACAACAACAACAACAACAACAGCAACAACAACAACAACAACAACAACATCAACAACATCAGCATCAACAACATCAGCAAGTCATGAACATGAACCTACAATACAATAGTCCATACCTTAACCAACCAGCTCATTACTCCGACAGGAACATGAGAAATGACAGAGGAATGATGGACAATAAAATGCAACAACAACAACAACATTACCGCGGCAATCCCAACATAGACAGTTTGGTTGAAGCTACTGCCAATTTAAATTTAATGCAGAATCAACAGCGGCAAGATGACATGCAACAACACAACTATCAAGCGCATCTAGAACAAGGTTATCCGAAACAATCGTACATGCCCAATCATAACATGCCGGAGGTTCCGCCGTTTAGGAGGAACAATGACATGCCTAAGTACCAAGAGCCGCAATATCAGCAAAGGCAGCAGCCACCTAACGGTTACATTGAGCAGCAGCAGAATGCGATGTACCCTAACATGAATTACATGGGTGGAGCTCAGGCCGGGTACGGTGGACGCCAGTACGGATACGGGTCTCGGCCGCAGGAGTTCGGTGCCTTGCGTAGCGGAGGGCCGTTCTTGCCAGGCTCGTTACTCGGTTTCCAAAATGCTGCGGTGAACGAGCAAGCCCGCGCCATGCTCGGCGTTGCCGATATTAATTGGAAAGTTGGTGACCGTTGTCTGGCGCTCTATTGGGAAGATAACAATGTGAGTAATTTTTATAATTTATGCATTATTGTAAATAAGTAACATGCCATATAAATAATACCGTAACTCTTTACTTTAGAGTTTTACAGCCACATTGATAGTGCGGGCGCTTGAATCGCGTTTTCATGACTCTAATATACGAGTATTAAAACTAAAATTTTACCCTTGTAAAAAATTAAAAAAAAAAATATGTAAAAAATTAATAAATTAAAAATTAAACGCTTGTAGATGCGTTTTTTGAAAGTACCAGATTTGTGCCTGTCTGTCATTATATTTTGCACAACGCGCTTTCATTGTCGTTGAGACCTTGATGAACCTGATTGCTTAAAATTACATTTTCTTTTTCAGTTTTATGAAGCGGAAATAACTGGTATCTCAGCTAATACTGTTGTAGTGAAATTTTGTGCATATGGTAATCATGAAGAAGTCCTTAAGTCTAACTGTTTGCCATTCCCTAATCAAGGTAAGTTAGTTGTTTTTAATTTTTTTTTTCATCAGATTAGCATTTTTATGTTTGAAGAAGATTGCATAAATATATATTATAAAGCAACAATATATTTGATTTGATTTGATTTAGAGTATATTATTATTATTGTTTATAAAAAAGCTGTTAGAAATAGAAATAGAAAAATAATAGTTAGCCTAATTAACCTTAATGTTATTGACTAGAAATACATGAAAGGAAGAAATACCTGTGATTTTTTAATCTCACCGGTGATCTCGAAAATAAAAGTGCCATGAAATAGAATAGAATAGAATTTTTTTATTCATAACCACTTAAATTAGTAACAGCAACATGGACAAAAGACTACGCTATGAAATAACATATTTTTGCATTATTCATAATTTGATTTTTAATATAGTATATTTTTAGTACAAATATACAGCCAAGAGATCAGTAACGTTTATAGAATTGGAAAAAGACGGAAAACAGAAACCGACCAGGTGGGTTACTCTTGAAACACAATTGCAATAATCAATTTCCAATCACAAATCTAAAAAATTCAAATGGCACTCTTAAAAGCGATAATAGCGCTACATTGGAATTAAATTGCGTGGAAATTGAGTGAACAAATTATTATCGAGATGGGGCGTTCCGAAATTGCGAAACTTATCCCAATATCGATACATATTAATCGCATTGGAATTGTATTGAGATTGAGTTTGCGTCAAGAGTAGCCTACCTGGTAGGCTACTCTTGACGCAAACTCAATCTCAATACAATTCCAATCCCAAATTTAAAAAATTCAAATGGCACTATTAAAAGCGATAATAGCGCTACATTGCAATTAAATTGCGTGGAAATTGAGTGAACAAATTATTATCGAGATGGGCGTTCCGAAATTGCGAAACTTATCCCCATATCGATACATATTAATTGCATTGGAATTGTATTGAGATTGAGTTTGCGTCAAGAGTAGCCTACCTGTTGTAATCTCTATAACAACAATCTGTAAAAAACACCTTATAATCAAAAAAAGTCTAACTTTCCACTCAACATCTATGTAAAAGAGGATTATTCTAAGGAAACCTCAGAAAAACGGAAACAACTCCAACCCCAAGTGGAAGATGAAAAGAAGAAGAAGGAGGAAAAAAATATTGCCTACTTAAAACAGGATAAACTTATAGTGAATAAACCAAAAGACAGCAATAGAGAAAAGAGGAAAAGAGAAACTTCGAAAGAAACCGGAGGATTTCAGGCTCTTCGCTCTTAAGGACGTTGCCAAGCTTATGGCATCTATCTCTACAGAGGAAGAAGAGTGAAAGGATGGGGTTGCACAAAAGATCCTGATGGGTCGAAGTGTTGCTGCGAGAGGGAAACCTCGGCAGGCCCCACTAAGATAAGATAAGATGTGAAAGAATACACTTACCTAGGTCAAACGATATCTCCCGAGGACTTATGGCCAAGGAAATAAACAAAAGAATAGCTTGCGGGTGGAAAAAATTGTGGTCCCTAAAAGAAATAATGAAGAACAAAGATCTAAGCATGCACATTAAGGGGGTGCAGCGCGGAATTTGAAAATTTACGTGTTTTTAAGTCACTGGTGCTAGGCGCTGAATAGATCTTATACATTAAAAGGACTAGTGTAGGTTAGCTTGATCCTTTCACGAGGTCGTGGTTGTCTTGGAATTTGAAACAAATACCCAGAAACAGCATAAACAATACGTAAAATAATGATATAAAACAAATGAAACAATGATCCGACATCAAAATGTTTGTATTGATATTCCGAAGGTCACTGTTGTCTTATTTTTCAATTAAAAAACATGAATATGAAAATATTAAGACTTATTATTTTTTACCCAAACGCCTATGATTTTACGAAAGTAAACATTGCTCTAATTAAATCACCAGCCTACTCTGTACAGATATTAGTGTGCGTGCGTATTCTTGTCGTGCGCCGTTGTCACACCACTGCCACGCGCCGCTCGCTCGCTATCATAAAGAAACTTGAAACTCGCAGTTTTGCGTCCGCGCTGCACCCCCTTAAGATAAAAACCTTCAACACTTGTATCCTCCCGTGCATGACATATGGTTGTGAATCATGGGCGTTAACAAACAAGCAAAGAGAAAGACTAGCTAGCACACAAAGGGCAATGGAAAGAAGTATGTTGGCAATCAAACTTAGTCTAAAATCAGCAACGTTGAAATAAGAA